>PVIR01035633.1:0-16324 GCA_004026965.1 Petromus typicus | reverse complement strand
CCACACTATTGAGGGTGGGTAGCACTTATACCCTTACTCCTTGTGTCCTTAATCCTAGCACTGCACTATAAATCAATGTCAACATTACCCATTCTAGATCCAGCCATATAGGACCACTTGAGGCTTTGGGGGACATCTAGACACAAGACATAACCCTATGCATTATTTCTAGATGGAAAATGTGAATTTTTTTTTTTTTTGACACAGGGTCTCGCTTTGTAGTTCAAGCTGGTCCTGAGCTCAGCCTCGAACTCACATCACAGCAATCCTCCTGCCTCTGCCTCCCGAGTGCTGGGATTACAGGCGAGCGCCACCATGCCCAGCACTGTGGTATGTGGTAGTGATTGCTGCGGGGGTGAGTCTCCACGCCCAGTATTGTTATGTGGTTACTGGGGATCTGAACGAACCCAGGCCCTTGCGCTTGCAGGACAGGCACCAGAACCACTGAGCTATATCACTGGCCCGAAAATGTGAAATTTTAAAGATGCCTATTTTGCCCAATAAGTTTAGAAACTCAATGAATTTGCAATCCAAACTGTGCTTCTTTAGATTTTTTTTTTTATCAGAGTAAACCTAAAATTCATCAGGACAAATAGGTGACTTTTAAAATGTTGGAAAAAACGTGATGATGGAGGATTCAATCCCTCAGTCAATGATGGAACAACAATGAGTGAGCACTGTGGTGTGGGGTGAGGACGTGGCAGGCACGATGAGGAATCACTTCAGGGAAACAGATTCTAGACTACGTGTGTGTGTGTGTGTCTGCCCTTTTAAGTATGAAGACAGCATCCTCTTACCCTTCTCAAAGTGAGATCTTTGAGTGAGGAGGTACTGTTAAATGGGACGTGTGAGAGGGCTCTGAAGAGAGAAAGGGATGCAGACCAGAAGGGAAGGGGGGGGTAAAGAGGGTGGTCACCAGCCCTGCAATTCTGCCCTGAGCTAGAAATCAGAGCCCAAGGAATCAGCAAGAAGTGGAGAGAATTGTTCTCGGTGAAAGAGCCCCCACCCCAGATTAAAACGCTGCCCTGAAGGTCAAGTGATGTTGAGGGAAGTGAGGGGGTCAGCAGACTTCATCTGCAAAGCTTGTGTGTTTACTGAGGTCCCCAGCAGGCAGTGGGTATGGAGAGCTCCTGTCACATGCTACAGCGCCAGTCTCCCAGAGACTCCCCTCCACATGGCCAGGGACTGGGGGGCTGTGCTTAGGGGTGGGGGCTGCAGGAGCCAACAGATCTGCACTCCAGTTTGGACTTCTTCTCGCTAGTGCCCTGGAGCAGATTCCTTACTCTTTGCTAACTGCAGTGTCTTCCTCTGTGGCATGAAACACCTACCTTCCCTCTGACAGTCCCCTGTCCCCTGCTGGGATGTTCTAACACACTACTGAGGAATTTCAGTTTGGGTCAGGAAAAAAGAAAGAAGAAAAATGAAAAACAGAAGCAGTACTTAAGCAATCATTTCCTTGGTCAAATCCAAAACAGTCTGTCATTACTGGTATGGTGGTGATGGAGTTGGTGGCTGGGCTGTCATTTGAGGAGAGGGGGCAGGAAAGAAGAAAATTTAGGATCCTGGGGAATGGTGGCCTCATTGGCCCTTGGCTAGAGAAAGGACAGACCCAGAAAGGACAGATAATAACTGGTACCCAGGCTCAGTCAGGAAATGACAGATCCCACGGAAGGCCTGGCAGAGGGCTTGTTCCCAGTCCCTTTGCTTGTGACTCTGTACTGACCCAGGGCACTCAGCAGTGTTATTATGGCATGGCTTTCTATGCTTCTTTTGATGGATCAGAGTTATTATTTTAAGCACTAACAGAAATAATAGTAAGAGCTCTGAATTATACTTAGCTTCAATTTTCTTTTAAAACAAAGTTTCAGTGGGCCAGGGATTTAGCTCAGTGGTTTGGGCATCTGCCGGCAAGCACAAGTTCCTGAATTCAATCTCAGGTAAAATACAATGCTGGGTATGGTGACTCATGCCTGTAATACCAGAACTCAGAAGGCAAAGAGGCAGGAAGACTGTTGTGAGTTCGAGGCCAGCCTGAACTACAAAGCAAGACCCTGTCTCAAAACAAAACAACAACAACAAAAACCCTCACGGGGGGGGAAAAAAAAAAAAAGGTTCAGAGAAATATCTAAGTTGAGATGGCTTACAGGATGATCTCTTTAGGATCCTCTAGATGCTGAATAAAGGTCACAAGAGAAAAAACAAAAAGACAGAGGGATCCCTCAGGAGAATATGTGTTCAGTGTATAGTACAGGACGCAGTATCTCCCGGCTCACCCTAGGTCAGTGACGGCAAACTCTTTAAGTGTTTTCAATGATAGCAAACAGCCCTCCGGGGAACAAGTACTGGATGGTAGTCACCACTGCTCTAGGTTAACCCATAAACTTTGCATTCTGGCAGAGCTCAGTTTGAAATCAGTTTCTACACCAGACTCTGAATGCTTTAATTTTCTTATCTCTAAAATGGGTTGAACCAAGATGTAGACTTAATGGTGATTCATTTAAAGTTCTTAGTATCATGCACTCAGTAAGTGATTTCTGTTGTTAATGTCATTACTGTACATTTTGTGTATTTCTCAGTGCAGTGTTCTGCCTGTATACAGTAGGGCCTGCTTTCAGAGGCGTCAGATGCCAGGATTAAGGGTCATTCTTCGCATCAGTAGTTCCAAAACCTGACTGCACACTAGTATCAGTTGGGAGCTTTGTTTAAAACCCAGATCAGGGGGGCCGGGGATACAGCTCAGTGGTTCCGGCGCCTGTCTTGCAAGCGCAAGGACCCGGGTTCAATCCCCGGTAACCACATAACAATACTGGGTATGGAGACTCACCCCAGCGGCAACCAGTACCACATACCACAGTGCCGGGCGTGGTGGCTCACGCCTGTAATCCCAGCACTCGGGAGGCAGAGGCAGGAGGATTGCTGTGACGTGAGGTTGAGGCTGAGCTCCAGGCCAGCCTGAATCACAAAGCGAGACCCTGTCTCAAAAAACCTTAAAAAAAAAAAAAAAAACAACGCAGATCAGACTGAGGGTTATGCTCAGGATACAGCTTTTGCCTAACACACAAGAAGTCCTGGTTCAAGCTCCCAGCACTGCAAGAACCAAACTGAAACAACCAAAAAACAAGTCCCTAGGTCTTCAGGCTGCATCTTCTAAAACTGTGATTCAGTAGTCTGACATAGAGCCTGCTGATCTCCAACCAGACATTTATGAGAAAATAGTTCACATACCATTTAACTTCACAAAACATTCTAATCACATGTTGGGCAGTTCTGCATGTATGAATGCAGTGAGCTGTTGCAAGCCTTTGCTGTGGTCAGACTGTCAAGTCAAAGCAAGGTTGTGACCTTCCTAGACAGGAGCAGAAACAAGCACACTGTTTTTTCCCTGGGGTTTGAGGCTGCAGGAGGGTGAAACTTCAGAGTGACTTGCTGAGACCCCAAAAGATTCCTAATCCTCAAGGTCATGATTCCTTCTCCTGCTCTGTCTGCTGCTCCAGGGCTGTGCTTTCCCCACCACACGCGGCAGCCAGCCTAGACTCCCACCTCTGCCGAGACAGGCATCCATTCGCTCCTCACAGCCTCACCAGAAACAGTCCCTTCCCTGGGCCCAGCCTTCTCACCAGAAATGCACTGCAGGCCTCTGAGGCCAAATATGAGTGGCTTCTTATTCCACTTTCTCTCAGTCAAAACCCAGGCCCTGATTCGAGCAGGAAGCTATCTGGCCCAGAACAGGTTTCTCAACTCTTCAGAGACTGCACAATAGCAATCAATACAATTTTTTCTAAAACATCTATGAACCTGTGACCAATAGCTTAAGGGAAAAACTTAAGAGCAAAAAAAGTAAAATAATTTTTGTTTATACCCTGCACTCTCTTAAGCTGACTTCTACGAACAAAAGCAAATGAGAGTCTTTAGCTGAGCCTGCACCACAACAAGGAGATAGGCTCTCTCTATGCCTCCCTGCGAAGACATGAGTAATTCGGATTCCCTTTTGCTATGCCTATATGTTGTACAGGAAATGAGTAGTCTGAGAAAATCAGACTAAGGAATGCTGTGTAAATGACCCAAATCTATATGGGGAGTAGAGTGATCTTGGATGTTGACATGGCTCTATCACTGATGGGTCTCATGGCCTCTGAAAAGGACCTTTCTCTCTAGTTCCAGGTTTCCCCCTTGTGAGGGAAGGTAAAGCAGACAGCAAGGTAACTGGGGTATACTGTAAGGTACCTGAAGTGGGGGGGGGATTAAATTACAACTGTACTGTTCAAAGGGGGTAGGCACTAGCCACATGTAGCTAGTGAAATTACAATTAATTGAAATGAAATAAAATTTAAAAGTCATATTTTCCACAGCACTAGCTATCTTTCAAGCTCTCAAAAGCCACCAGTGGGGAATGGCTACCATACTGCACAATGTGAATGATACATCTCAGTCATGGCAGAAAGTTCTGTCTGGAGTACTGGCCCGGAATGGGAAGTCCTGCAGATGGTTCCATTCCACCACTGCTCTCCAGGACTTGCCCAGGCCAGACAATGCTAATCAAGTATAGCGTTTGTTCTTGCTGCACCTGATGTGCAGAATTCTTTCCTGACTGTACCATGTTTCTCAGAGACCAGGCTGAGCCCAACTGCTCTTGGATAGTACCTGTGAGACAAGCCATGCATTCCGGGGCATAGGCTTGCATTCTAACCTTTTAGTGCCGTGACCCCTTTGGCAATCTGGTGAAATCTACAGACTCTCCTCCCAGAAAAATATTCTTATATAAAAAAGACAAAAGATTATAAAAGAAACCAACTATATTGAGACACAGCTTCCAAAATAGCAAGTGAATAAATGCTTGATAGTTTTTAAATTTAGAGTTTCAGATAATGTCACCTGGTAGCAGATTCTTTTTCACTTAGGAGTGTACAGCTTGAGACAGTTCTTGTGGAGGAAGCTGGCATGAGACTGGGGAACGCTGAGCTGTGTGTCACCCTGCACTGCGCAGGCCTGCAAACAGTATGGTCACTGTGTCTGAAGGTGACTTCAAGGAAGACAGGGTAAGATGTCTCCTCATCCCTTCTTTATGCAGATGTCGAGAGAGGAACACAAAAAGAAAACCCTAGACATCTGTCAACAGTGTAGAATTTCCCAAGAAATACTATGACAGGTAGAAGACAATGTATGTGAAAAAGAACAGTAAATTTGATGAGATGGTTATGATTGACAAATGAAAGACTATGGACCAGTAAAGGGAGGCAAGTAGAAAAAGGAACTAATGCACCCCCACCCCCAGACAACCACCCGGATGCTTCCTTTTCTGAGAATTTATCCCTAGGATCAAATACACAAACTTTCTTGGTATCTTGATGGAAGATGTGGCCAAAAAGATTCATGAGATGTGGGGTAAGTTAAGTGACAATGAAAAGGAGCCACACATCACCAAGGTGGTAAAAGTGAAGGCAAAGTAGGAAAAGGACATTATTATATAAATCTAAAGGAAAGTTTGATGGCACAGAGTGTACCACCCAAGTTACTCAAAAAACGATAGATGAGGAAGAGAAAGATGACAAGGAGCAAAAAGAGGAGCAGAAGAACAAGAAGGGAAAAGAGGAAGAGGAATAAAAAATTGTTTATCTGTCTCCTTGTAAATATCTTGGTGATTTGACTGCCACATCTATTGTTTCACACACATCTACTTCTCTCATCCGATCTAATTACAAAATTTGATCATCATCATTCATTGTGTAGTCTCTTGAAGTACTCTAGAAATTGTCAGTGATTAACACGAAGTAGCCACAGGAGCCATTGAGCACCCTGAAGCCAAGTGGAACACCTGAAGGTATATCAAAGTTGTACATATTTCCAAATATTTTTAAGATGAAAAGGCATTTCTGTGTCCTCCTCACTCTGTGTATTTTGCTATTGGTGTGATAAAGCATTTGAAGATGTTTCTGGCATTTAAAAACTATGTAAGACAATGTTAACTATATGGTGATTGGCTAAAAATCCTTAGGTATCAACTGCAGATAGCTACAGTCTGTAAGAACAAAGCAACCAAGCCAAACTCTTAATGCTCCTCACTTGTACTGAGGGGCAGACGCCTGTTGGAGGGGCCACAGCTCAGCGCTGCACTTCAGAGCTGGACCTGGTATCAGAACCATGGGCATCCATTTAGCTTCAGCTGTCCTGTTGTACATAATGACAGCATTGTGCTGCTGCACTAGGCTGTGAACCAAGGGGTCAACTGTCATGAGAAGTATTTGCATTTCGTTTTCTTTTAGTTAAGGAGACTAGATTTACACTGCTCACTTTTAAACAAGCTGCAGCACTTTACCACTAGCAAAGCAAAGAGCTGCTCCATCAATCAAAGTTCCAGAACCTTCTGCACTTAAACACATTTTGTAATTTGTTTTGTTTCGAATACTAAAATACTTTTGAAGTTAAACAATATCAATTAAGAAGAATGACATGTGTGACTTCACCCTAATTTTTAGATAGTGTTGAGATTAAAGGATATTTTAAGAACTTTGCAACAGCTCCAATGAGAAATAAAGAACAAACCATGCTGTCTTTGGTTAAAAAAAGGTCATAGATAGGATATGCTCATTCCACATAACTGGAGGAAATGCTAAATTTCAGTTACTAGTTTAGCAAAAGGAAAAAAATATAAATTTTTCCATCCATTTTTATGGGATCACTGAATTCTATCACCTGAACTTGCATAGTTCCAGGGACCCTGACTAGGAGTCCACGACTCCCTGAACGAGGGGCTCCAACTGACCTGCTGAATTAAGTGGAAGTCCCTTCCCAATTTGAAATTTTACAGCCATATAAAATAAATTTCTCCTAACTATTCACCTATGTACAGGAAATCAAGAATGAGGTTCTTCACCACAGCCCACTTCTCCAAGAATACCCTGTGTTATTGAGGTGACAGGATGAGACTGCTGGGCATGCGACAGGAGGTGGGGAGTGTAGAAGGGGGTCAGAAGGATAGCAGACAAATCTCTCCCATGTCTTGTAGCAAGGCCGACGACAGATTCATTCTCTGCATAAAAAACTGTAAGGTAATGCAACAGAGTGCAACAGATGAAGCTAGAGAATGAAATGGTCACCATCTGCAAAGAACACCCCACAACCCTTCCTTTCAAACTCTCCTCTCTCCAAAATCAAATTTTTCTGTTGTGATCTTCAGTGCATTTTTAAAAAAACAAATAGAATGGCCATTAGTGCAAAGGGAATTTGTCCAAGTAGGAGTGACAATGCAGGACTCAATATGTATGGCCTCAGCTCTGAGAACAGTGTAGTCTCTTTTTTTTTTTTTTTAAGTTTTTTGAGACAAGGTCTCGCTTTGTAGTTCAGGCTGGTCCTGAACTCAGCCTTGAACTCACAGAAATCCTCCTGACTCTGTCTCCCAAGTGCTGGGATTACAGGTGTGAGCCACCGTGTCCAGCATTGTGGTGTGTGGTACCGAGCTGGTGGGCATTACTCACCATGCCCGGCATTGTGGTATGGGTGTTTGGGGACTGAACTTGGGACTTTGCACTTGCAAGGCAGGCAAAGCCAGAACCACCAAGCTAAATCCTCGGCTCATGCTCTCACTTCTTTCAGAGCCTGCAGACAGGCCTGTGACTGTGATAACTGATTTATCCGAGGATTTTTTTCCTGTTAAAAAGAAACATGTGCCTCCTACTTTCTTCTGGGAATCTTGACAGATCACAAGCGCAGTCAGACAGAACAAAACTCAGTGGGCCATAGCAGCAACACCCAATCAAACCTATTTGCAATTAGTCAACATTTCATGATCTTAGAGCCAGGCAGCACCTCACACACACCTCCCATGAGAGGGGTGCTCTCCCATGCCAGCCAGGGAAAGGTGCTTGATTTCTGTGACAGGGCTACCCTTTGCAGTCAGAATGTGTTATTTCATTCCTTGAGTCCTTTGTTACTCTTTAATCCATTTATTTTGCAAATAATTACTCAAAAGTTACTGCGCTTGTCGCTCAGTAGATGTTAAGAAATGGGGGCCAAGACATCCACTGGGCAGCTTCCCTTTGCCAGGACGATGTACTTTCTTATCCCTTCCTTCACTCACTTTTCACTTTGATGTTAGGAATACTAGCCCCAGTCTCAGCTACAAACAGCATGAAGCTGAGAGGCAGAATAACTGACAAATTATAGTGGATCCTCGACTTCTGAACTCAATTGGTTCCTGAAGGCTGGTTGTAAGTCAAGTTGGTTTTCGTCAATACAGCTGATAACTGGATGTTTACCTGCATATACGTTATAAACAAGAGGTAGATGAATCTTCCATTAACCTATGCTGTTCGTTTGTCAGGTGGGTACACTGCAGTGAGTTATTCACAAATATTTAGCTCCTCCAGAATTCCCCAGAACATATACAGTATTGATATAACCGAAGATAGCTATAGCTGGAAACAGAGATATGAGAAGTGACTACCAATACAAGACAGGACCATCATCTTTTTTTAAAATGAAAGGGCAGACAAGAAATATAGGGGTTATTGTGGACTGGGTAGTCAGGGAAGATGTACTTATATTAAAGGATGAAGACTTGGCTGTTGAGAAGGGAATAAAACAAAACATTACTAGCACTGAGTGGTGGTGAATGGGGGCCTAGAATCAGAAATTAAACAGAATTTTGGAGAATGGTAAAGCACACCATGAGGGTAATGGCCTGCAGGAGTGACAGTATCTCAGCAGGATGCCTTATGTGAGGAACAATCAGATGAATGGGGGAATGAGAAAGCCAGTGAGCAGACACTAGGTGGTGGCAGCAGAATTGCTATATATGGTCAATTTGGGCTGCAGAAGGCTCTGACTGTCCATGTGCAGCAAGATACTGGCACCCAGACCTCTGGGATCTGGGCCACACATAATCTGGCTATTTGGTCTGTACAGAAGGGAATTAGATGGCTATTCCTGATTATTTTTAAAGCAATTTGAAGTCAAGCTTATTAACATTAGGAAATTAAAATTCAAGTTGAAGAAGAATGCAACAACCAACCTTTTAAAGAGTTTAAGCATGTACATAAAACCTAAACATCCCATAACACAAGGGAGAGTAAGTGAGTCACAGGGCAAGATTGGACAGGGAGGTCAGTCAGAGGCAGCAGAGGCCATGACTGTGTATGGCGTTAGAAAACTGTAGGAATGGAGCTGAGCGGGGAGATTCCAGAGATACGCACAGGACAGTAGAGTCCTCAGCAATGGCAACCTGTGGATCCGCGGTGTGAGGGAGAAGCAGGTGTTAAGAACAACTAAGGCCTGGGTTTCTGTGTTTAGCAGCTGAGTAGATAAAGGTGCTATTTACCAAGATGAGCGAATACAAAGCAAGAGCCTTGTGTGTGTGTTTATGGGGATGGGGATGATAAATCTAGCTTTCAACAGGGTAAGTTTGGCAACTGACCATGGCCATTCATTGAGCAGCTGGCTATGTGGGTTTGAAACTCAGGAGGGAGATCTGAGCGAGCCCCATACGTTTAAAACTCAGTTGGCTTCTAGCTGACAAGCAAAGGCATGGGAATAGGAATGGATGACACTATCCTCCCCCTGTATAGGATGAGCAATAAGGACAGGATGGATGCTCTGGACCCTCAACGTAGAACGGGGTGAGGGGCTGATGAATACAGTTCCGAGTGGAGACCGAGAAGGAACAGTCAAGAAGGAGAAAAACCAGGGCAGGGGGACTGTGGTCAACAGCATTAGCTGGTGCCAGCGGTCAGGTCAAAGAAGAACTGAACAGTATCCACTGGGTCTAGCAGCAAGAAGGTCCCTGGGGACTTCAGGGCAGGACCATTCCCATGGAGTACTGATGGCTAAATCCAGCAAGAAGGGGAGCTGAGGAGGGGATCTACTTCAGTGTAAAGTGACAAGAGAGGTAAGCAAGGTAGCAGCTGGAGGAGAACAAGTTAAAGAAAGAGGCTGCTGAGACAGACAGATGGAAACATCTTCAAATGCTGTTGGCAAAGGAGAACCAGTTGAAAGAATATAAAAAGGGCTGGAAGAGCTTAACACCACAATGTTACCAGTGGTGCCCTTTGGATGGCACAATCAGGAGGTCTCTGAATGTTCAAAAACAGGCTAACATTGTTCGATGGAATTTTAGTACTGTCTGTTTTATCGCCATAAAATTCTCCCAAGTGTGTCCATTTGCACAAACATAGAGACTTGCTAAGTAGGCACACACTCTGGCCTTTATTGAGTAGCAGAGAGCATGGCCTGTAGTGCCGCACTGATGAATACTGGTGATAATCAGTATCCTTGACGGCCCAGTGAGCCGCAGTTCCAGGAGCTCAGCCTGTGCACAACAGCCCCTCTTGCCCCAAACTGAGGCTCTGTGTGACCAAGGAACACAGGAGAAGTGACAGGACCAAGGTGAGGGCCTGCACATCTCTGGAGGAAGCCAGACTTATGTTTTAAAGACACTCAAGAAGGGCTGGAGAAGCACCACATGGAGAGAAACTGACACCCTGGCCAATACTCAGTAACCAACTTGCTGCTTCAGCAGATCCTGGACCACTGCACAGCAAGTTCAGAAACCAGAGCCATAAATCTTGAGATCAAATGATTATCATTTGTTTTAGCTGCTGTTTTGGGATAGGCCTGGTTTTGTTCGGCCAGTGGTGAACTACCAGCAGCTTATGCTGTTTGTAAATGATGGTGTTTAAAAATGTGTGTCCCAACTGGGTGTTATATTTTGTGCTCCTATCCTCCCATCTCACTGTCTCTCTCTCACACATGCATACACGCAGGCACAAACTGTTGACTCCTATTGAGTAGACAATTCCTAGTGTGTAAATGCTATTGGTGACTCAACTAGGAGTCAAGCACTGTGCAGTTTCTCAGATGCTACAGTTTCAGGACATAACTTTGGTGGAAGTGAACTAGAACAGTTTCAAATTGGGTAATTAATGACATTCCATTGCCATGACAACTACTATTTAATCATGCCTGTTCACATGAACTTTTAGCCTGTGGGAGTTTAGGTTCTCCTAGCTCACATGGGAGAGCAAATTATATGAGGGGTTTTGTTTTGTTTTGTTTTTCTAAACTGTAAAGCAATTGGGGTTAGAGGAGGGACGGGTAGGTGCCGACTCCAAGAACCAACAGACCATGAATCCAGCTCCTGGGCTATCCTGGGCAAATCCTGGGGTCAGCTCTCTCTCATTTCATTTTTCATACCAACACAGTACCTGGTAAATAACAGTGGTTCATCAATTTGTTAAATAAATAGCAATGGTTAGTTGGCTGTGATGGCACACTGTGGAAGGCTGAAGCAGGGGGACTTCAAGTTCGAAACCAGTCTGGGCAACTTCCTGACTTCACAAGACCCTGTCTCAAAATTTTAAATAAGGAAACAGATTGGTAATATAACTCAGTAAATATAAATCCCCAGCCCCCACACACACACGATGGCTGAATAAACAGAAATCTCATTCCTCTCCCTCTTCCCTTGTTCTACTCAAAGAGCTTCCTGAGACCCTTTGGAAGGTCGCAGTTTTTTTCCCCTCTGCAGAGGGGAACTGAGCAGGTATTTCAGAGGGACCTGAGGTACTTCCCGCAGGCTGAAGGACAGGAGTGATCTGCCCTCCACCCACCCAGCCTGTGCCCTGGGAAGCAGAAATGGAGGAGGAGGAATGGAGTTCTTCTCTATTCCATGAGAACTGGTGGGAGTTCGTGCCAAAACAGCCTTAGTGCTACAGACTCGGGGATGTCAGGACAGCAGATGAAGGTTCAGTGAGCAGAAGTGAAGAGAGTCAAGTGAGACCCATTCTTGTCTAAAGAGGTCCTCTAGGTTTTGTTTTGGGATCCGGGGTAGAACCTGGTGCTGTGATTCCCTGACAAGCACGGGCAAGACTTCTCCCCAGTGCTTCTGGGCAGTCAGTGGACTTGCGCCCAGCCCTGATTATCCTGGTCATTTCCAGGAGGAAACAGAACTAACACTTCCACTTCTGCCTTCTGGCCACTGCAGAGCAGCGAAGTTGTGGCCCAGACAAACAACAACATTCCTGGCTCAGCCTGGGTGCTTTGTAAGCTTGTCACCTGGACCCGATGACAAGAGACAAGAATGGCTGCTGTGGAACTCTTGGGACGGGAGCTTTGGTGGGTGAGAGAGATTATGCGACAGACAGGCTCCTGTGGCCACCAGCAGCTCTGTGCCTTCCCTGATGACTTGCAGATAAGCCCAGGAGACAGATGGCTGGAGACTGGCAGGGCCACGTGCCCCAGATTTGGGTGGACTGGGGACACCAGGCTCCCTGCTGCTCAGCACTGGCAACAAGAGCATTTGTTTCTGAAACCAGATACCTTACCACAACCAGCTCTCTTGCCTCTTAGTTTATAAATGCCTGGGGCAGCTGGTACTGCACAGAACAACCTGACACAGGGATTAAAACAACAGTCCAAAGCTGTGAGCTAGGGAAAGTGTGTTCCTAGTACTCTTTTCTGCACTTCTGTAGAACACATTTTGAGCCCACAGGTGCTCTGTACTTTCTGCCTCTTATACTAAAAGTTTTCTTTCAATAATGGATTTTGTATCAGTTATGTACACTCCAGTGAGAATTAAAGCTATTTATGCCTTTCCTCTACTTGCTTGAACTGATCTATTTTGATTAATCAAAGGCCACAGTGAAAATCTTGTTTAATTCCAACAAATTATAGTGTATTTTAAAAAATAATGTAAACCATTTTTACTTTTTCAAAGAACTTTCAAACTACATTAATTACACTTTTTAAACTTCATGACTTTGGGAGTTAAACTAGACAATTATTTTTACTCCCAAGTTGTAGGGAAGGAACAGAAAGAATAGACACGATGTACAGATACCTCCGCAAGTGTTAATGGGTTGTTACAAGCACAAAGGGCTCCTGACCCAGCCAGTCTTTCCAGGGACCCCACATCCTCGTGTAGGCCAAAGATAGTGTTTGCTGCCTCCTTTCCAGCATGAAATTCCTCTCAAATCCTTCTCAGCACCTGAGCAGAGAGGGGTGGCTCTCAACTTGGCTCACAGGGACCTTTCCGGGTCTCCCTGGCACAGATCCTTTGATGAGATCTGCAGAGCTGGTGGGAGAAATGCAAACAATGAACCTTTGGCTTTTTGAAGCCACTTTGTTGTTTAGTAATTTATCATTCCAGAAGGCAGAGGAGAATAACAACAAGATTCAGGAAGAAGTGAGTTCTCAAGGAGAAAAGGGCCAGATTTTGATGTGTTGTTTGTTTACAAAGGAGGGCAGATGGAATTCCTCTCCTGAGTGCCTTGGGCAAGGTCCCTGGCCCTCTGAATCCCTGCTCTGTCTTGAGACAAGACAAGGTGTCTTATAAAATCAAGAAAGGCGTCAGTGTCCACTGCCAACTACCGGTCCCTACATTCTTCCCCACATCCAGGAGCCTGTCTGTGCATCACAAAAGAAAGGGCACAGCCTCGCACACACACTTCCCTCTCAGGCAAATGCTCAGAGAGTTTCTGCCAGCACTCTGAGTTCATGCTCTCCTTCAAAAAACACTTACCAAGCATTCTATCTAGGAGTATGTTACATACCCATGTATATTATATATGCACAATACTGTATGTATGTATATATATACATATATATACATACATAAAAATATATTTATTAATATAATTAAATTTATAATACAACCACTGTGGAAATCAATGCAGAGATTCCTCAAAAAATTAGGATGAGGCTGGGGATTTAGCTCAGTGGTTCTGGCACCTGTTATGCAAGCACAAGGACCTGGGTTCGATCCCCGGTAACCATATACAATACTGGGCATGGAGACTCATGTCCAGCAGCAACCAGTACCACATACCACAGTGCCGGGTGTGGTGGCTCATGCCTGTAATCCCACCACTTGGGAGGCATAGGCAGGAGGATTGCTGTGATGTGATTTGAGGCTGAGCTCAGGCCAGCCTGAACTACAAAATGAGACCCTGTCCTCCCCCCCACAAAAAAATACAAAAAAATTAGGATGAGGGATCTCTTTTGACCCTGCTATTCCCCTGCTAGGTATTTACATGAAAGAATTAAAAGATTCATATCACAGTGACATATGTGCACCCACATGTGCAGCAGCTCAGTTTGTGATAGTTAAACCTCGGAAACAACCCAAATGCCCATCAACTGGAGACTGGATAAAGAAGGTGTATTTTTTTTTTTTAGGTTTTTTTGAGACAGGGTCTCACATTGTGGTTCTGGCTGGCCCTGAGCTCAGCCTCAAACTCACATCACAGCAATCCTCCTAGCTCTGCCTCCTGAGTGCTGGGATTACAGATGTGAGCCACCATGGCCGGCACTGTGGTATGTGGTACTGGTTGCTGCTGGGTGTGAGTATCCATGCCCAGTATGGTGTGTGGTTACCGGGGATTGAACCTGAGTCCTTGCACTTGCAAGACAGGCGCCGGAACCACTGAGCTAACTCCCTGGCCCTGTTTTTTTTTTAATAAAATGGAATATTACTCGGCCATAAAGAGTACGTTTGAGTCATTTATATTCAAATGGACATATCTTGAGGACATACTCATAAGTCAAATAAATAGGTCACAGATGTGTAAATACTGTATCTTTTCTCTTCTATGAGAATTCTGAAACTGTAAATGAGTTTTAAAATGTATTATATTCAAAGAGAAAAGGAGGGTAGAGGTAAGTAAAGAAGGGAAAGAAAACAATTTGATGGGGGGTGGAGGGATTGTAGGGTGGGTAGAGGAATGAGAAAAAATGAGAATTAAGTTGTGCCATATACTGGTACAAATTCTCAATATCATGATGTGTATATAAAATGAACCAATAAAATCAAATTTAAAAAGATGATCATGATAGTATTATAACTACGTTACATGACAATTATGAATATAATAATTAATATAATATTTAAATAATAATAAAGCTGATTAGCTAATATTTGGTGTCATTTTCTATGATCTCAGATAGTCTTTAAAAATTTAAGTTACAAAAAAAAATTTAAGTTACGGGGCCAGGGATATAGTTCAGTGGTTTCGGCGCCTGTCTTGCAAGTACAAGGGCCCGGGTTCCATCCCTGGTAACCACATAACAATACTGGGCGTGGAGACTCACCCCAGCAGCAACCAGTACCACATACCACAATGCTGGGCCCGGTGGCTCACGCCTGTAATCCCAGCACTCGGGAGGCAGAGGCAGGAGGATTGCTGTGATGTGAGTTTGAGGCTGAGCTCAGGGCCAGCCTGAACTACGAAGCGAGACCCTGTCTCAAAAAAAAAAAAAAAAAAAAAATTTAAGTTACAACTAATCTCATCCTTATACTATCCCTGTGAGATAGTTATTTCTAATCCTCCATTTACAGATTACTGTGTTTCCCTCAAAAGTAAAGACCTAGCTGGAAAATGATTAGCTATGAAGACTGATACGAATAATGCCAGCCCTGATCAGCCCATCCTTGCCTTCTCTGCCATCACTTTCTTTTACTCAATGGCTATTTCTCAAGGCATTTTTGGTCTCTAGGTTTCAAGGTGGATTATTTCATAGCCAGGCCTTACTTCCTGAAAAACCGGAAGGATTATGCAGCACAAAGTGGTGAAACAGTCTGACCAGCATCCAGAGGGTCCCATCTATACAAAGACAAGGAAGCCTGATGCTTTGCCAGAGTGATGCAATTAGGAGGCTGGAACTTTCCAGAGGTGCCTATTGGGGGCCCTCGGGTCACTGGGTGTGTCCCTGAGATGGACTGTCAGACACCAGCACCTTCCTTTTTTTTTCTTCTTCCATGGCTCAGGATATAAACCATGTTTTGCTCTTCAACTTGCCCCATCTCCTTGCTGTGCTGCCTTGTTATTAGTACAAAGCAGTGGGGCCAGCAAACCTCTACGACTGGGAATTAAATGAACCTTTTCTACTTAAAAGTTGATGGTCTCAGGGTACTGTGCTGCAATGATGGAAAGATGACAAATGTCTGGGAGTAGAGAGGAAGGTGGCCCATCTGCCTGTGAGATGCTGAAGAGAAGCTTTCAATGGGAAGATGGCCACTGAACTGAGAGCTCATCTCAGACCTGAAGATAATTACCCACTAGCCAATGTGTCTGGAGTCGCCTCTGGACCTGGAGAAATGACAATGACAGCCGCTGTAACAGCAGCAATGGTAGCAACAATCTTCTTGTCTGTCCCTCCATTTGCCAGTCTGCTCTTGATTTCTTTCTTTCTCTTTCAGTACTGGGGGTTGAATGTAGGGCCTTTGCAATGACCTATAACTCAAGCATTTTAATTTTTTTTTTTTTTTTGAGACAGGGTCTCGCTTTTGTAGTTCAGGCTGGCCTTGAGCTCAGTCTTTTTTTTTTTTTTTTTTTTT
>PVIR01035632.1:0-16315 GCA_004026965.1 Petromus typicus | reverse complement strand
TGTTATTTGCAATTTATTCTTTAGGATTATTAATCTTTTTGTCTATTTGTTGGCCTGTGAACACTTTAAGAGGAAATTAACCCTTTCTTATGTGCTACAAATATTTGTCTCAGTTGGTCTTTTGGCTTTATGATACTTGTTTAACCATGCAGAATTCTAAGATTCCTCAGGCTTTTCTTAAATCACCTTTGAATCTTCCGTCATATTTAGAGTATATTCTATGGTTTTAAAAAATACTTTTCCATGCTTTCTTCTAATATATTTATCCTTTCATTTCGTACATGTGAATTTTAATTGATGTACGACTTGCTTTCATATAAAGAAAAAGACAGGAGTCTAATTTAATTTTTCCCAAATGGCTGCTACTTCTCTCAAAACTAGTTACTGAAAAATTCTTTCCTCTTTCCCATCCTAACAATATGAAATGCCACAGTCTACTCTATGCCAAATTTATTTGTGTACTTAGATTTACTTCTGAATCCTCTATCCTGTTTTTCTGGACTCTTTTTAACTTGGGGATGGCAAAAACAAAGCTTTGGAGCAACCTTGAGATATCATAAAGAAAAACAAATGACCTTCAAGAGCCTAGAGACAGGGCTTGTATGAATGGGAATTAAAAACCACGCTCCAATGACACTAAGTCCAATACTCCATGGAACTTTACCTACACCTTATCATCTGCTTGTGAACAGTTTACATTTTTGAATGTAAGGTTTTTTTATTAAGATGTAAAATACATACACAAAGAGATACAACTCCTAAGGGTCTTGCTTAAAGAATTTTCACAAAGTAAAAGATCTAGCACTCAGATCCTGAAACCTACTATCCCCAGAGTACAAGAAGCCCAGGTGCCCTTCCAGCCATGGTGATGGGCACACACAATCCTGATTACTATCACCACAGATTGGTTTTACTGGTATGCAAATATATATAATTCTTTGCTTATTTTCACTATAGAATTTTATTTTGGAATTATTTTCTTTAAACATTTTAATGGTATCAATTCATTTTTTGGCCTTCTTTTTTACTTCTACTGAGAATTCATCCAACTATCTTATTGATTCTCCACTAAAAGTAAAATGTCTCTTTTAACTTCTGGTTGCTTTTAAGATTTTTCTCTGTTTTTATTTTTCAGTCTTGCTATCATGTGTCTACATGTGGTTTTCCAGACTTACTCTGCTTAGGACCAAAGTGTAGGTTATTAAGTTTGCACTTAGATATCTTCTGTAGTTTTAGAGAGCACTTAGCATTATCTCTTAAAATACTGCTCTAATCCTAGTCTCTGTTCTCTCCTTCTGTGTTAGGTCTTTTTCATGTATGTTTCCTTATATGGCTAATATTATTTCCTATATTTAAAAAAATAATTTTGATCTCTATGCTTCCTTTGAATATTTTCTTCAAATATACTACTGGTTTACTTATTGCTTATTAATTGGTATCTACATAATTGGAAACTATTTACCAAGTGCTTATTTTCACTTTTTATATTTTTGTTTTGTAATTGTCATTTTTGTTTTTAGTTTCAAGTTCCATTAAAATTATTAATCTTAACTTTTCCTAAAGTATTTTGCAGTTATTTTTAGTCCATATGATGATTCTGTTACAAGTAGTCAGCTCCTCTGTGGACCTGTTTTCACTGCCTATTATTTCGTTAGTTTCAAATCACTGTTATGCCAGCTCACATGCCTGCTATTTCTGATTGCATGCTGTGCATTTTATATGAAAAATTATAGAAATAACTTAGGACTTCACCAAGATTTTTCCTTTGCTTCTACCCTATGGCTAAGAAAATTGATCATCCAGGTGTGAGGTGTGGTGGTGGACATCTATGATCCCAGCACTAAGGAGGCTGATGATCACTGCCCCTTCCAGACCCTTCCAGAACCAGATGTCCATAGTGAAAAATGTGTCCCAATGTCTCACAGCTTTGTTAGGGGTTTTCTATACAGAATTACCATGACCAGGACATCTAGGAAGAAAAACGAAGAAGAGTGGAAGTGGAATAAGACACGCTTAATTGGTCAAGCAGCTTGATGACATCACCAGGAATGGAGGGCTCCATCCTTATCCCTCAGTGAGTTAACTCGGCACTTTACACCACAAGATGGCAGCTGAATTGTCAGGTCTCTTGTCATACTTAAAGAAACAGAAAGCATACACGATAAAAGGAAGGGGCTGTGCCAGTAGGTCTGTTTCTTTTATCATGTATTTTTTAATAAATAAGAATTTATTTGGGTTTTTTTTTTCTATTCACAATAATTCCTGCCCCTCGTTATCAGAAGGAACTCTGAACATGTCACACAACCTTTCTAGGCCTTAGTTTCTGGCAAATAGTGATTTGGAGAAGATAAGCTCCAAATTCCTACCAGGTCCAGCATTCTGACATAATTTCTGGGAGAGAAGTAGAAAGAAATAAGAAAATTAACCTGTGTAAAAGGTAAGACGTGAGGACTGAGAGTGCTTCTCCAGTGCAGAGTGCTCATCTAGTATGTGGGAGGCCCTGGACGAGAACCCAGCAACACATTGTGGGGGAGCAGTTCAGAAATCCACGCAAAGCCCAGCACTTTACCCTGAATATCACAGGCTTTATTAAGTTAAATCAGTATACTAAAACCAGGATTAAAAAAATCAAACCAGTGAGAAGTATGTTCAGTGTGTAAAAACATTCTAAATCTTGTGGCAGGTCTCATTATAATGTTTTCTTAATGCCTTTCAATTATTAGAGTTATAATAATGCACTCAGCTTTTAAGAACATCCACAGGCTCTGTCCTTTGTTTTTTGCATGCCTAATAATCAATATTTTCCTGAAATAGATCCCTCCTTGCACTTCCTATCAGCAAAATATCAGACATTCCTCCCCTTTTGGTATTTCTTTGACTACCATCTATGATTTTAGTACAGTTTTCTAAGTTCCTTTCAAACCCAAATCTTCAGATGTTAATAAACTCCTTTAAAACTCCATCCTGAAGCTTTATATATTTACTTCTTTAGAGCTGGAATGTTGAAAGATTCCATATACTTGGTTAAATGAAAAATGAAGTGATTCCTTATTTTCCTCTACTCCTCCTCACATTCCTCATGACCAATCATCTTTTCAAGAGAGAGGGGTAATAATTTGTCTACATTATGCCAAAACTTTCAGCATTTATTTGGAAAAAGCACAAAAGTCAGCTGAATTATTCATGAGACATAAGGTAATATGATCGTTGTTTTTGGCTTTCAGCTTCAATACTTTCAATCTCACAACTCATTTTAGGGTTTCTGAATGAGTTCCCATGTGGACAGCAAAGGACACTGCCATACACATCGCCGAACTGTTGGCATGTGTCCTGGCATGGAAATTTACAATATATCAATAGAACCATATATTTTCAAGGATGTGCATGTGTCTTCAACACTGGAGAGTCCCTTTATCCATTTTTTCCTACTTGCCTAGAGTTTCATCCAGATCTAATTTTCAGAGTATGTGCCAACATAAGATGACTAACATATTCAAGACAGAAAAAATGCCTGAGGCCCAGTTTATAGATTCCTAGTCCTCCTCTGGGAATGACCATAGACTAACTGGATGGATAAGGGGAAACACTGCTATGCACAAACCTCTAGATTCCACATTCCTCTAGATTCCACTCAGTCACATGGTGTTCTTTCTGAACCTGGACACCTGGCTATGCATTCCATTCTTTGCCAATATCCAAAGTTTCTGAATGAGCTGGTTCATCTTTGTAACTCCTTTTAAATAATCCTCTCTCCAAAGCTTCCCCCATGCTCATGTATCAAATTTGATCAAAAGGTAAGGAGGATAAGGCAGATAACACTCTCATTTCCCCACTACAGTTCCCAAGCACCCAATATGCTGGCCCCTTGCTGCCCACTCTTATGCAAGAGATCTTTCATGGTCACACAATTAAATCATTAACAGCTGGCAATGTCACCAATATCCCTCAACCAATGAGCTCTGTTCCTGTGCTTCTTCCAGAAAAATTACAACCAGACTCAAAGCTTTTACAGGGAACACTCAAAAAGATTTATGAAATATTTTTTCAATCATATTAGACAAGCTATCTGGGTCTACCCATTACAGGAGCCAAGTTAACACTATCAGTGTCTATATTGGCTCCAACTGGATCTCAGAACAGTCTCACCCCAGAAGTCAGCTGACAGCACAGAAACAGCCCAACTTATACCTCCCACTAAACCCACTGGGACATTAATGAGTTTTCAAAGATACAAAGCAGTTTAATATCATTCTTGGCTGTCATTTACTTTGTAGTACACTAGCTACCAATTCTGTCACAGAGCCACCAAGTCGTATAACATATTTCTTTCTTGCTTTTAGTGTTATCATCTCTCCGAGCCATAAAAACTACTTTCAAGGGGCCGGGGATTTAGTTCAGTGGTTCCGGCGCCTGTATTGCAAGCGCAAGGAACCAGGTTCAATGCCCGGTAACCACATACAATACTGGGCGTGGAGACTCACTCCAGCAGCATTCAGTACCACATACCACAGTGCCGGGCGTGGTGGCTCCCGCCTGTAATCCCAGCACTCGGGAGGCAGAGGCAAGAGGATTGCTGTGATGTGAGTTTGTGACTGAGCTCAGGGCCAGCCTGAACTACAAAGCGAGACCCTGTCTCAAAACAAACAAACAAACAAACAAAACCTACTTTCAAAACATCCAGAATTTTAAGACGTGGAAAAATATTAAAAATCATTAGCAATGGTTCCTGAAAGATTTCCATAACTCTATGATATTTAGAGATTTATCTATGAAGTGACACATTTTCTTTCAAAACACATATCTCAACTAGTAATTATCTTTATTTGTTTACTTATTTGCTGTCAATCTCTCTCATAGAATGTTTTGCAAAAGGTAAGAGATTTGGTTTTCCCATTCACTGTTATATCCCCAACCTTAGCTGTGCCCTACCTAAAGTTAAGTACTCAATAAATATGTTTTTAGTGACCACTGAAAGGCAGGGTGGCCTGGGTTCTGCAGCTAGTAACAAACAATTCCAAAAAGCTCAATGACTTAACGCAACAAAAGCTCAGCTCTTGCTTATGTTATGTGTACAAAGGTTGGAGGAAATCTGTTCATCATGAACAGCCCAAGGGCCCAGAGTGATGGGGCTCCAGCGGGTCACAGACTTTCACAATCACCAAGGTAGGAAGGGAGAGCCCTGGACTATCTCATTCTAGGAAGTGCTCTGGTCCAGAAGTGAATGCCGAGTAGGGCATTCTGCTTACCAAAGCGAGTCATGGGACCACATCTCACTTGAGAAAGGAAAAGAGAAGCAGATGTAAGTGAGCAACGGAAGCCTGTACTTAATCAAAGAGGAAATCTAGAATCATGCATGCTGTTGACGGAGTGTCATCCACTCTGATTCTGTTTCGACACAAGCTTGCAGTTATAAAGGTAACAGACAACACCAGAAGAACCTTTACAAAAACAAAACATATCTGAATTGCTCAGTCAGGAAGAAACAACTGTATTCATTATGTCATTTAACTTAGGGACAAAGTAATTGACATGTACTTTGCACTCCTGCTCTTTGTAACTTAAAACCTTCTAAGAGGCTGAAACAACTCTAAGAAAATATGTGATGGTGTGATGTCATGCTCTCAGACAACAAATCAGTCCACCGAATTCATTCATATGCTTTTTTTTACCCAGTTTAGTACATATGAACAGTGTGAACAAGAGCAATAAGTTGTGGCATCACTGGGGCCACCAGGCACATCTGCCATTACCACAGGGCTCTGACTCACATTTAGACTTACTCTAGAGCACACTTCGTGATATTTCCTGCTAACAGAAAGCAGGGAGACTTAATTCCTGCTACACAGGCTAGTCGGTCTCTCACAGCGTGATAATCTCCAGTCACAACTCTTCTCCAAATGAATTCCCAAGTTGCTATGGCAACCAACACCTTCCTTCAGTACTATCAAGGGCTCCCAGCCCTGAAGGCAGCCCTTTCCATATGTTGCCAAAAGTACTCATCTCCTGCAGGACAGAGGACCTAAGACTCTCCTAGTAACAGTAGCAGGTTCTACTTAATGTGGGTCTATGCCGTATCTATTATTTCATTTAATCATTAAAAAACTGTTGAATAGATAGCACTCTTATTGTATGGATGAAAATATCTATGAATTGGCAGCTATACAATTTGGCCAAGGGGCAGAACCAGGATTAGAACGGAGAATCCTCTGACCAGATTGTCTCTGAGGATCTTCCAGAGGCACTGGCTCTTTCTAGCTCAAACAAGTGATCCCGCCTGTCTCATTCTCTTAGCCTGTCCTTGCTCCTTTTTCCAGACAGGCTTTCTACACTTCAAGACAATTCAGTTTGCTTTAATAACAACACAAGGCTACTGAAAATCCAATGGCATAAGGTGTATTAACACAAATTATACATTAGAAAAGCAAAGCTTCATTTTCCTGCTTTTCACCTCCAAGGGCTCTGGTAGGAAAGAAAAAAGGACAGATGAGTGTTAGGCATTTCAAAGAACTAAGTGAGAGCTCAATACCTAGCAGATGCTAGCAAAGGCATCCACAAGGCGATCAGGTGCCAGGGCTGCTCTCGGCGTGGAAGCGAAGCCAAGTCCCCTGGATTTGTGTTCCTGAGTCCCTTCAGAGCCTGCCCCCACCTCCAGCCGCACACCCACATCCTCACTGTTCTCCCCTAAACACCTGAGGGACACATAAAGCAAGCACTGTACTTCCTTTTTAGCTGATCCACCTCCTATCCCAACACAAGGGAGACGTTCTGTTAGCCTTGCAAATAAGAGTGGAACACTTACCATCCCACAGTTATTTTTCCAGTCTGCCATTTTTAACCACTCACCTGGCAGAAACTGTTATTCCTCTGGCCAAAAGCTATTTGTAAAACTAGTGCACTTCACTATTTTCACACCACTCTCATTCTTCAGTAGAAAGGGGAGGATCGTAAAGAAGACAATTAGCAAATCACCTAGCATTTCCACCCACTCCACAAAGGCTGACACACAAGAGAATTAACCCAATTTGTTGTCTGTAATAACATCAGAGCCCCAGAGTTGGCACGGGATGACTAATGCCAAGGAGGGATGGCTACAGTGGCCCAGTTCCCTATTTTATAACTCTGTGCTGAAATTCAGAAGCTCCTCCCCCACATCCCCCGCACACTTGTGTGCATCAATCCATTAAGAATCTAAAGTGTAATTTATCTTATTCACTATTATCCTGTTAAATTGCTCTACAGCTGCCATGGCAGTAATTGCTGTGATCAGTGATTCAAACTTCTTGAGCACAGAGCCTTAAGTAGGTTTCATTATTAAAATTTCCAAAGGTTTTATTATTAAAATAAGCCTCAGACAGAGCAGGATGACTCCACAGGGCAGTCACACTAATGATTCTCGAGTTATGAAGGGAAGTTGGTCCCATCATCGATGTTTCACTTGTGAATACCAGTAACTGGGAATTTATCAACCAATAAAACCAACCAGCATTCTAAGGAGGAAGAATAGTCTCATTTCAAGTAGCATATGTACCACTGTGCAGTCCTTTAAAAGGCTGTCTTTGTTCACCTAGACATCACTTGGTAATAGCAAATACAGTTCTGGAAGCAACTCAAGTAGCTATTTGTAATCCAGATTCGACAAATGAAGGCAGCCATCCATATACTGGAATATTATGCAGCTCTGATAAAAGGAGATCACTTTCCCTATGCCAGCATTCCCAAGACACAGTGGTATGGACAAAAGGCAGCTTATAAAATGGGCTACGTAACGTATTACCTTTTGTGTAAAAAAGTGAGGGAACAGGGACATATACTCATACTTGTCTGCACACCAACTTCATTCATTCCATGATTCTGGAAAAGATGGCCACATTCCTGTTCATGCAGGAAAGATGGCCATGGTTTAGTTCATCACCAGATGCTGAGTTCACAAATAGAAAAAAAAAATTTTGCTAAACCCTTCTGTTTACAAACTGTTTGCAAACAGAAGTGCTCATGAAACTAGGTACCACTGTTTTTACAAAAGGCAATAATGACGAATGTAACCTTCCAAAGTTATTTTTTCATGATTTAATTTACCTTTTCTACTTGATTCACTTTGGGGGATCGTTGAAGGGAATGCTTAGGACTCAACAGTGGTGCTTCAATTTGCAAACTTCATTTCTTCCATAATTTTGGTCACAACCAAACTAGTTGCAAACCAAATAGAATATCCCCATAAAGTTCACCATAGATAAGGTTAAGCCTTTTTAAGCCTTTGTATTTTTTTTTAAAACCACAAGAACATGTAACAAAGTATAGTACAGTCTGAAGACAAAGAGCACTAACCTTGCCTGAGGTGACTTCTGGCCTGGAGGACAAGAAGGTGGGTGGGGAGGAGGTTACTGTTTAAGGGAGAGCCCCCCACATATGGACATGAGGAGATCTTCTTCAGGGGGCTCCTCTCTTCTTGGTCACTTATCTGGAGGTTTAATCTTGACAAAATATTTGTCCAGTGTCATATTTTATCCTACAATGCACAACCCTCTGGAAACAAGACATTATCGTTCATCAGATTCAACACCGTTCATAATGATTCAAGGGGGAGGTGCTTCTTAAAGAGATCCTGGCCTTCATTCCATCTTCCAAATGCTTTCACTGTATCACTGCTGAGCTCCTTCCTGTCTTCCTCTTCCTCAGTGGAGGCCCCTCAGCAGGTGTCTGCTGCTGCTCACTCTGGAGTTCAGCAACTTCTTTTATCACCAGCTCCTTTGGGTACCCAACCAGCTCCTCTGTGTCTGCACCACTGACATCCAGACCCAACTCTTGCTCCGGAGACAATCTCCTTCACCACCTGTGCCTCACACCCAGTAACACACCCTGGCCAGTTTCCTCCAGGCCATCTAAGGTCCAGGATGTGACATTTTCCCAGGCTTTGTCAATGATATTGATACACTGGAGGACACTGAAATTTTCTTGTACAGCTCTTTCAAAGTGAAGAACCTCTCTTTAGTGAGGTTAAAATATCTTGTGAAGAACACCTTTTCTTGAAGGTGCGGATCACTTGCTGGTCCATGGACTGCAATGCAAGTGTCATGTTGCAGTGGAGGAAAGTTGACCTACATTAAGTCACATTCAGCATTCATATCAACCACCAAGCTGCAGGGTATGCTGGGCACTGCCCATTGAAAGAAGGCATCTTTCAGGCAGTTGGTTGTAAGATATTTCTTATCAGTGGGTGCAAACATTTCATGCAGCTGCTACATAACAACTGCCCTGTGGCCCAATCATCCGCACTGGCTTCCACATGTCAAGCAGCCTGGCCTTGTTCACACTCTGTACCCTGAATGCTGAGGGGTCTGGGAGCAGTGCATCAGCAGTGGGTCAGTCTTCAGAGCAGCGATTGCATTTGCACACAGCAAAAGGTCACACTGTCCTTGTGGGCCTGTGCCTTGGCAGCACCTCTCCCTCCTGATGTAGGTTCTGCTGGACATCTCCTTCCTCAAGAGCCTGTCTCAGCACCACTGAACACCTAGGAACGGCATGTCTTTCTACCTTCATGAATCCCACAAATTCTTTCTTGCGCGCTTCTGCAGCAGCCTTGTCAAAACTGGAAGCCTCACCAAGTCTCACCACACTGTGGCTGCACTTCTCTTTCAGGATTCATCAAACCGCCTTCCACTGTTTTTAAACTCATCACATGCTGCCCTTCTAGAGGGGTTTTTTGCAGCTCATCACTGCAATGTCCTGGCCCTTTCACAGATCACAGCTTCACAAATGCTGTTGCCTGCCAGTTATTTTCTATTCACTCACACGAATGAAAGTTTCCCCACTTCTTCCAGTATTTGTGTCCTCCGCTTTGTTATCATTATTACTCTTTTTGCCACATAAGCTCCTTTGATGGCGTCTTTATTCTTCAAAACAGTCAAGATTCTCTACACTGCCATCTTGTACTCCAAGGCCAGGTCAGTCACATAAACATCAAGCTCACTCCTTTCTACAATTTTCTTCTTCACTTCAATGGTTATTTTCTTCAAATCCCCCTACTCACCATTCTCGCCTTGCACTTCATTACCACCTTGCACATTCTTGTCACCTTCATTACATTCTGTACTTTCTTTTTATCACCACACTTACTCTGCACTTTCTTCGGAGCCCTGCCGGATTGAACAGTACTGCACAGTACTGTATGTGCTAAAAAATACATTTAAAAACTTCATAGCAAGTGTGCACAGGTCTGTCTGTGACTTCGATCTCAATGAGACAAAGGCACTACCACATGTCGGAATGGGAAGATGGATGGCCGCGCCCACGTCAGTGTGGGGAAGGAGGCTGCAGACATGCTCTGTGGGAAGACAGCCAAGATCATGTGATGCGGAGTTCTCCATAACAGCAAGATTTTGACGGACATTTCTGTTCATGAACCGAGGTATTAATGCATTTCCAACACACTGAAACCAGATGATCAGGCTTTGGACTTAGCTGAGCCTGCTGAAAGTCCCCAACTTCAGGCCAGGAATAACTTAAGCCAGATGAGTAACAGGACAACAGAAATTATGGTTCCCAAAAGTTTGAACGTGATATGTATTTAAGAGGGAGCTGCCAACAGCAGGTATGAGGACTGGTTAGAAGAAGGGAAGAAGGGTGGAGAGCAAAGTGCAAAGTGGTCCTCCTTCTCCATTCCCTGTACAATACTCAGTTTCTTCCTAGAATTTCGTAATGACAGGACATTTGCATCAAAATCTATGACTACACCTATCTCAAGGGCATTTTCAACACAAGCGTTTTTCTATGAGTCACTTCCAGGGTTCCCTTTCCTCAGACAAGAAAAGAGAGAAAAGCCAAGCAGGCAGCTATTGTTTGGGGGTCTACAAGGGTTTATCTGGCTTGTTCATTAGGAGAAATGTCCGACAGCAAAATGTCAAGGTAAGCAGACCTCCCTGCGTAGCCAAAGACTCAACCAGATAAATGTAAACACAAGCCAACCATAGGCTTAAAAGTGGCAATGACTGTGATGTTAGCAGGAAGTCTGGGAGTGAAGAAACCCTCAAACTGGCCCAGTCACTCCAAGTAAAAGAAAGGTTGGCAGCAAAATAGGTTTAAAGGCAGGGGATGGGGTCTCCCTAGAGCTTACCAGACTCCACAGAAAGACAGTCTGGGATCACGGGTTGAGGGACTCATGGTTACAAGGGGTCCACAGAAGTATATTAATTTTGCCTCCTCTCTGTATGCCAAGCATAGAAAATCAATGTCCTGTGAGCTCTGTGTCTGTCCTCTTCTTCACAAACTATCCTTGGAAGAGCCTTGTGAGTTGATGACCACAATTCCTGTCATCACTACCAGAAATAAGGTCACTGCGATACAGATCTGGCTTCTCAACTCCCTCTTAGATGTCTCCACCTATCAAAAGACAGACTCCCTTTTCCCATCTGGCCCGTATGTTCCTTCTATCTGGACGCCTCCCACTTCATTTAATGGCACTACCAATTACCATTATCTGAGACTGACAATCATGGGCATCCCAAGCACCTCCTTGCTACAGAACTTGTTTTTTCCTCTTTTTCTCTCTAGCTTGCTTGCTTGTTTGACAATTCAATGCGTGGTTTAAAGGCAGAGAAAGTTGGTTATAAATCTAAGGGTATCTGGGCCGGGGACATAGCTCAGTGGTTCCAGCGCCTGTCTTGCAAGCGCAAGGACCCGGGTTCAATCCTTGGTAACCACATAACAATACTGGGTGTGGAGACTCACCCCAGGGGCAACCCAATACCACATACCACAGTGCCGGGCGTGGTGGCTCACGCCTGTAATCCCAGCACTTGGGAGGCAGAGGCAGAAGGATTGCTGTGATGTGAGTTTGAGGCTGAGCTCAGGGCCAGCCTGAACCACAAAGCGAGACCCTGTCTCAAAAAAACCTTAAAAAAAAAAAAAATCTAAGGGTATCTAAGGAGAGAAAAATGAAGGGCATGCAGAAGAGGGACAGGCTTAAAGGAAATCCAGTGGCCCCCAATCTGTCTCCCACCTGGTACAGAGCAACATTCCCACTTCTAGTCAACTAATCAAGAAGAAGCTCGACTTTTTACTTCCTAAAAATTTCTTGAAGCCTCACTTCCTCTTATACTATCTCATTCATTTATCTTATCATTCATCTAACATTTACTAAGAATGGATCATAGTTAGGTGCTTTAAACAGAATAAACACAGTATGATCCCTGCTCCCTGGTGGTCTGACACTTAGCTATTTTTCCCCTAATCCATTCGGACATAACCTTGCTTTCTACTGTATAACCACACCCAGAGTGTATCCTCCACACTCAAAATGAAAGTTAGAATATGGTTCAGGGATCAGCAAACTTTTTCCATAAAAGGAAAATAGTAAATATTTTAGACCTCTGGCCCATATGTTCTGAATACTCAACTCTGTTCTTGTAAAACCATAGCCCGGTGTGATGGTACACACCTATAATCCCAGCACTCAGTAGGCTGAGGCAGGAGGATTGCTGTGAAGAGGCTAGCCCCAGGCTACACAGTGAGTTCAGCCTGAAGTCCATAGCAAGACCCCATCTAAAAAAAGAATAAGAATTTTTAAAAAACTAGACAGTATGTAAATAATGTGTGACTGCTTCAATATGGTTTGTGTACAGAAATAGGCACCAGGCCAGACAGGTCAAATGGACTGTGGTTTTCTGGCCCCTGATTTAATTAACTGCAGTACTTATTCCATGGGATTAATCAGCATCCTTCCCATGGCCAAGCAGGCTCTCCTACCTCAACATCAATCATAGGTGACTATGTTCCTCTATGCTCCAGCCATCCTGACTGCCATGGTGCTCCAGCACTGGGCCAAGTCTCTTCCCATCTCAGGCTCCCTGCACTTGCCATTCTCCCCGCCAGGATTACTCTCCACAGGTCCCCCCTCAATAGCCACTCACTTCTTCAGAGGGGCCTCATGACTACCCTCAGGGGTCAGCACTCACTCTGGGGCCGAAGCTTTTTAATTTCCACAACTCCATTTATTTTGCACAAATTTCTTCTCTCTTCTGAAAAACACACATGCACGACGTCTTCCCTTCTCAACTACCACATCTCCCCCGGGGATTGACTGACTGATTAGTTAACCCCTATGTTCTAGCAACTGGAACTGTGCCTGACACTTAGCAGGGACTGACAGCATATCCTCTGTCTGAACTGTTGTCTCCAGTCTCAGCCCCTCCTCCCAGGTATCCACGCTGCCACCAGTAATTTTTCTAAAACACAAGTGGACGAAGTCCTTCTCCTGCTTAAAATATTTCCATGGCTCCCCCTATCTTCAGGATACAAATCTAAGTTACATGGCAAGGCTACTATAGCTCTTATCACACCTACTGATGCTCTTCCAGCGCACTGTGGGCAAGGACATGTCTGGTGTATCTTGTTAGATCAAGGGCCCAGCATAGTACCGAGATCACTGTTGGTGAGAGATAAATGTAAAATGAAAAGTTATCAACAGGACTGTAACAACCAGCAACACAAAATCTGAATGTGCTAACTCAACAAATACCAAATTTAGGGGCAATGAAGCAATATTTTTGCACAAGACTCTTACTTTTCTTTCTTGAGAAGGAACCTGGGTGGGGATTATGCCTGTAATTTTGCATTTGACTTAAATTTTGTCACTTGGAATCTACCTGGAAGGTAGCCAGCCACCACTTTGTAAAAGAATGACAAGGGGAGGAAGGGAGAGAAGCAATGCGTATTTACCCATGCTCCTTCCTGTTCACCGCTCTAGTAAAGAGGGTAAGAAAGGAGACATAACACTTAGCCCTAAATGCAACTTAGAGATTCTCCATGGATTCCATGTGGTCACTTTCTCCCTCTCATCCAAGAGCAAAGAAGATCTATAGGTACAGTTTCACTACACAATCACCCAAGAGTTTTAGGCACTATCTTCAGTACTGCCTCATCAATAGAATGGAAACTGTTGCTTCTAAAATTTCCACTACCCTTTTGAAATCGTTCAGCATTAATTGAGGTTAAGGGTTTTTCACCTAATTCAGTCTGATGGGTGTGTGAATAGTATTTCTAAGGAAGACTCCCATACTGTTCAATTGGTTAGAGAGGAGGAGATTTAGTATGTAAAATTTATTACGTAAAATCAAAGGGAAATGAAAAAAGAGTAAGCCAGGGACTGAGTCCCAGAGTCATTCTTGCCTTTACCTGACCTCCTTATTTAGCATCTACAATCTTGGGTTTGGCACAGCCAGTTAAGTTGCCATCTAACGTTAACAGAATCTGCTTCAGCAAAGCTTCTGCTGAGCCACCTCCAGGCTCCAAAGGGACAGGTTGTAAGTATCGGGTCTCCAATTGTTACAGTGAAGTGTAAGCCAATGCAGGCCTGAGTTACCACTCGCAAATTCCACAGGCCACTCTGTGTTCTCAAAAGCAAACCTCACCGAAGGACTGGATTAATTCACTGTGGGCCTGGTTCCCCTCTGCTCACCTAAGAGTACAATCACAGAACACTGGTAGGGGACAGGAGGACAATGCTCCTGAATTCTCCCCTAAAGGCATTTCTTCCATAACAGCTGAAGAAGCTAAAAGACTAAACTAAAACAATGAAATGATCAATGCTGTACACAAGACCTCCAGGGATCTATAAAACTACAGTTACACAGCCAGTCTGGAGAATAACTCATTGATGTACCTAAATGATGTGCCAGATTTGAGACTGAGTAAAATTCTTGTCAAAGATCTGTCTGTATAACATGGGAGCTAAGAACCAACCAAAGAGCCCTACCACTTAGTGATCCATTCCTTGCACTGTTCCACACAGCAAAACTGCAGCCCATTATCTACCCTTAATTACCTTTGCCAATGGTATCAGCCAGTGCACCTTGCTCTCTGATAGGAAATTATCTGAATGCCCTCTTCAGCCTTGCTCTGAGGATGCTGAAAACCCAGAGGCTACAAAGTAAAGAAAAGATGGGTAATGTATAAGCCAGGGACATCCAATAGCAAAAGCACACTGCAACCCTCGTATCCTACCTGCCTAATTCTGGATGGCACAGTAGCAGGTTCTCAAAGTGAAAAAGAAGCCTAGAACCCAGGAAGCAACAACAGTAGATAAATACTTAAAGAGTAATTAATGATAGCAAAGGTCTTTGTTTTGGTTTGGTTTTGTGTTTTGTTTTATTGTTGTTTTGAGACAGAGTCTCACTGTGTTGCTCAGGCTGACACTGAACTTGTGATTCTCCTGCCTCAGCTTCCCAAGTAGCTGGAGATTACAAGCATATGCCAATACATTTGGACCAGATAAGTTCTTGCGGGTGGGAGGCTTCAGATAAATAGAATACTGTAGAACACGGGGTCTGAACCGGCCGAAATTAACTCAAGACCAAGAAGAAACCTGCTTGCTATAGTATTACTCATACAAGGGGCTGGTGTGAATATCCAAGTAGAGAAATTAGCCCCAACAAAGGCAGACTAGCAGTTACAGGGCCAGCAAGATTCAGCGTGATTGAAGCCAAAATGTCTAAGGAAGAAGAACATTCCTGGAAGTAAAGCATGAGATTCTCCGAGATGAATCTTTACAAGAGTGATGCAGAACTTCATGGTAGTTCCAGGCTATCTGCTGATTCTTAATAAGAACCTCACATTGGTTATGATCACAAAGCAAGCTGCAAATCTAAAGAAAGCTCTCAAAAGCAGTTCAGCCCTAAAATTCAGATTGTACTCTCTACTAAAAGAAATCCAGGCACTGTGGAGAAGTGGCTGATTCTGTGTCATTTGGGTACCTGGAGGTTCACTATATTTGTATGTATTTGAGCCTTCTGCCCCAGCCCCCACCCCAAACCACAAAAGACAGAACTTCAGCCAAGAAGCTTAGGGATTAGGCCTCTGTCTCCAGGAAAGACTGGGATATGAAGTTCAATTTTAACCAACTAGAGGGGACACCTTGGTTAAAGGAGAGGTGCTTGAACAGCAGAGGCACCAGTGTGCCCAGCACTCCATCTGGTGTCCCAGAGCCCATGAAAGTGTGGCTTCCAAGAACGTGGGTCCGAGACTACCTAGAAAACTGACTTTTTAATCTGAACTGGCTCAGGAACTGCAAAAGGGCCTGGACTTATACATGGAGCCTTTCTGTGAAATCTGTAAGAGGAGATGGGAAAGGGAAGGCACCAGTAAGGTGGCAAGGGCTGGCTGAGAAGCATGTGAAGGTTAAGGGGAAGTCACAGCGAACCCTGCAATCTAACTATTTTACTGAAAGCACCAACCAAAGGCCTCATCATGACCCCAGCTCGCCTCCTTCCTCATCTGAAGAGCCACACGCAGCACGCTGAAGGCAGCAGAACGAGAACAGCAT
>PVIR01035631.1:0-16329 GCA_004026965.1 Petromus typicus | reverse complement strand
AGGGCAGTCCAGGGCCCTTGCTGGAGCAGCGGCTCCCGCTCTGACCTCCAGATGCGAAGTGTCCTCAGGGTCGAGCCGGGCACACTGAGAAGCGAAGCTGCCTGGGCCTCTGCTCCGCTGCCCCCCGCTATGCTGTGACCCTGACTCTGTGAGAACCGTGACCACTAAGGCCCGCAGCTCGGGAGAGGCCCACGAATTCCGCACGTGACCCCGAGCCCCGGTGCGTGTACTCCAGCAGCCCACGACCGGTGGAGACGGGCACGCACTGGGCGGCTCCAAAGGCTGCTCCAGATCACCGGGATAAACACGTCTATGGCAAACCTCTCCATGGCTGCCATCCTGAAATGCTAATACTTTCCTCTAGGATTTAAGGGCACTATATTTGAGATATAATGGGTTAACCAAAACACTCTTGCATTAATGTCACCTCGCTACTTGCCCGGAGAAACGTTGACAGTGCAAAGCAACATGTGGCCGGCTTCCAGAGCCCGCCCGAGACACTCACCTTTAGTGCAAAGTCCAGGTGGCAGCCCCCGCAGTCCCCGATCCAGTGAGCCTGCATGGCCTTGATCCCGTACCACTCGGGGAGCTGGGCCAGCGCATCCCGCATGGCCTGGGAATGAGACCAGCGGGGCCAGGCATGAGCCTTGTGCGGGAGGAAGCACGCTCTGGGGCTTGTTACCCCGGGGAGGGGGGGACGCTGTTTGCCCATGTGCCCAGCCCGTCCCTCCCTCTCCAAACACAGGGACCCAGAGCCTGGGCCCAGTCCCAAGGCCCTCCTCCCTGGCAGAAGCCTCGCTGCCACCCCCCACCGCCACCCACCATCGCTCTTCCTGCACTGCCTTGTGATTGAGTTGGTGGAGCAGGGAAACTTGGGCAGAGATGCTTCGCTTAAAATATTCAGGTCTCAGCAGAGGACAAAGGATTCAAACAGGATGAAATGTGATGTTTTCATATGCTAATTCTAGAAAAGCTTCTCTGAAAACCTAAGCAAATCTATGAATATTTTTAAAAATCAAAAGAAATTTTTAAAATTGACCAGATAAAACCAGAATCTTGAACCACCCAGAGAGCTCTCTTTAGTCTCTGCAGAGTCAACGTGTTATTCAGGGCTGCTATGTTTTCTTCTTTTTTGACACAGGGTCTCAGTTAGTCCAGGCTGGTCTCAACTCACAGTGACCATCCTGCCCCAGCCTGGGATACCGCCAGCCCAGGCACCCTCCCACCCCGCCAGCCCAGGCCGATGTGGGTGCCTGTGGAGCTGCCACAGCGCAGCCTAAAGGGCTGTTCTTGCCTGAGTGGGTTTGTACTGAGAGGTCCCCTCCCTCCTTTGGGGGTGTAGCCATCCAGTGACGGTAGCTGTACTGATCTGATTCTTAACAAGCTGGAGGTGTCCCCTCCCCCACCACAATTTATCCAAGTCCTGCTGCCTCACAGAATCCAAAAATTTCGGCAAACAGCAGGTGTGTTAGGGTTGCTTTTTCAAATGCTATGAAATTCCTTTTCAAACAGTCTGAGGAACTCCCAGCAGCAGAGCCTCCCCCCCACCCCCCCAGTTTCAGTCTCTGTTCACTCCTGGGCAGGAGCACAGCTTCTTCTTGCACCGAGCCTGGGCCCGAGGGGCCTCCTGCATGTCGCTCCTAACAGATGTCGGAAGAAGTCGAGGCACAACTGCACACCGATGAGTCGACATGAGCAGCCCTTCCGAGCAGGGCACTTGGAGGTGGGCTGAGCACCGTCCAACCAGGAAGAAAGGCTTTGGAAATCAGAAGTAGAATGAAGAACGAGAAAGATTAAAACTAAACAGCTAGCGATAAAAGAGGATTAAAGATAACACGGTGAACCTGGCTTTCTCATCACAAAGGGAAAAGAATGTTGGGAGTAAGTGCACGGTACCCAGGAGAGGAGCACGTGCGGGCTGGAGCTTCAAGAACGAAATCGTAACAGGGCACAGAAAGGCTTCTTGAATAAGAATGTGAAAGATATGCTGCGTCTTGGAGACCGGGGTTAGAAAGATGTAAGGTAAACAGAGAGGTACAGATGCTTAAAGCATGTGGATTTATTAGCTACTAAGAGGAGCACTGAGGAGTAAGAACTCGGGAGCTGGACACAGATTTGAGGCAGACAGAAGAGACTAGATTGAAAAGCTTCTGATCAAAATGGATGCTTTAAAAACCGGAACACACGGCACATGTGATCTGATCAGCAATTCTTTTTACATTATAATTCTTATTCTTTTCTAAAACATATTCTAGGTGCCAAGATGTCTTTACTCTTCTTCTGGAATCATTTCCACATGGCCTGTGTGTGAGGCCAAGACAGAAGAAGCCACCCTGCAGGCAGGAGCACACCTGAAGGTCCAGACCCCTCTAGAGCACCTGGAGCGCGTGGCCACTTCCAGGGACAGGGGACCCGCCTGCAACGCAAACCTGCTTGTTCAGCACAAGGTGCCAATGCTGATATTAACCTGAGGAGGCCTTAGAGGAAATAGCTGTTATCTGATGCTCGGCCGTAGGGCGACACAGGGCTCTGTGCCCTCTGAGCACACGGTGGCCACCACTGACCTAAGGGACAGACTTCCACTTCTAGCCGGTTCTCCAGCTCCTGCACTGACTCAGGCACAGAACTGTGCATAAAATGTTTTGTTATAAAAATTCATTTGGGCTGATGTCTGCCTTCTTTGAATTTAAAGAAGACACAGAAATCAGTCTTTTAAAAAACGGCTCTCTGACAGCCCTGCCTTCACTTCTCTCTCGCGTATAGCACGGATTCTGGCAATATCCATTTGCTGCCGTGCTGTGATGCAAAACGCTTATTTACAGAGGCAGCCAAGCTGCTTTCCAGCCTTGATGCCAACAAAGGTGGTGTTAGCCCAGCAGGGAAGCGATCATTTCTGAGCGAGGGGCCCTGGAGATGGTGTTTAGCCCATCAAGAGTGCGAGTCCTCAGACACAGGGGCAGCAGGAGAGCTCCGGGGCAGCAGGAGGAGAGCTCCGGGGCAGCAGGAGGAGAGCTCCGGGGCAGCCCCCATTCGCTCCAGGGACCATCTCCAGCCGCAACAGAGGAACCCAATCATGCTGCAGAATAGCTCCAGGGTGCCTGCCTGAGTTCAGGACCCAGGCTGCAAACAGACTGAATGCTGCCCGGTGAGGTGAGGACCTCACCAGCGGTATTCTTGGAGGCACACACCAGGGCTGCAGCCACCCGCCTGTGCCCGGCGGGGAGGCAGCGCAGGAAGCCAGGAAGCCCCATGGCAGCCGAGTCTGGGATTAACTCAGCCACACTTCGCGTCTGCCTTTCCCTCTGACCCTGGCAGCAGAACCAGGGGAGATTAGGACAAAGCTGACAACCAACCGGGCGGGATGTGTTACAGGCCACAAAAGGCCACGCTAACAGGAGAGTGAGGTGCTTCCTCAAGAGAAAGGGCAAGCGCAGAACACTGGACCCGGAAGGACGCCAGGCTTCCGGTCCTGAGCACCGCGGGAGCCGACTGGAGAGCATGTGCTCAGGCTCCACCTGAACCTGGTGCTGTCCCAGTCGGAAGACTCCACCCACAGCCCTTCACTTCCTGTGGGCACAGAGGACCAGTCCAGAGACACGGCTTCTGATCCGGGGCTTAATCCAGCGGGAGGTCAAGGAGGTTTTGATACCATCGTCCTAGTTCTGTATTTGCAAGAGGGGGAGGCCACGCCGGGTGTTGGGGGGACAAAAATCCCTCTCCTTTGGTCCTTGGGGACACTGTGAGGCCAGCTCTCCCCACAGAGGGCACATCCTTCCTGCCCTCGGTAAAACCGCGCCCCTGCCACCTCTTCTGTGCGTCTCGTCCACGTGCTCATTCAGGACACCGAGGACCGGAAAGAGCCCCCGGGACCTCCCATGTGGCATCGGAGCCATTCCGCATCCACTGACTTCCAAGGGATGTGACCACAGGAACTGCAGTGCCACCACAACCGGGAAGGCTGACATGGCCTGCTGAGCTCTCCTTTTTCCTTTTCTCAGTGTGAGGACGGAACCCAGGGCCCCTCGAGGGCCAGCGCAGCCCGAGACTCAGGGCCCCCGGCCTGACGGCACGCACGCAGTGCCTGTGACCCTACCTGAGGGGAGAGGAGGGCCCGGGGGTCTCATCCCCGCAGAGGGTCTCGGGCACATGTGGCATTATCTACCATCCTGCAGTTTTACTCTACGCTTACAAAAATGGAAACAAGCACTTTGTGAAAAATATGGGAAGCACAGAGGGCTAGCAGCCGTGGACGCCGACAGACACAACAAGGAGACGGCTGAAAGCTCGGTCCTCTCTGCCCCTTCTCCGTGCGTCTTATCATCTGTCAGTTTAAGGTGCACATTTTCCCTACAGACATTTACAGTTGGCGGCAGCTGACAGACAGCATCTTTCTCTCCAAATTGGGGCATTACACTGGAACCAGTCTTGCGTTCGGACGGAAGCTGAGAGCCCCCACCTTCGCTGTTACAGTCAAGATCCTGTGGCTAAATGAAGGAAGACGGCTGCAGCCCATCTCCCCGGCCCCCGGCAGGGCTGGTTCTGTATGCTGAGCAATCCCGATGCTCCAAGTCAGTCATCCCGGAACACGAGTACAATCTAGACAGCATCGGAAGGACGCTGGGGACTGGCCCCTTTCTAGGGAAAAAACTTATTCTAAAACAAAATACACTGATGGGTAGAACCTGGAATGAGAACACTCGTTCCTGCTGGGCAGCGGCTGCCCCTGTGTGGGCACTGGCTCAGGAGGCCTGGGCGAGGGCCAGGGGCCGGCAGAGGACAAGGGCACAGAGCAGCACTCACAGCAGCAAAGGCCACAGGCTCTGAGAGTCAGACACAGGTCGTCAGCTCTCACTCTCCTTCTTCCTGCCAAATGTACTGTCTCTCTGACTGTCAGAACAGGCCACAGCGCCCGCTGACTGCGTCTCCCGCCGCCCTCTGCAGTCCTTCCTTCCTCACCTCCCTCGGGAAGTGGGCAGAGCTGACGCCCCGCCGGTGTGCCAGCGGGTACAGGTGGCCTCCTGCCCTTGCCTCTCCATGCTGGGGTGGTGGGCCAAGACAAGAAGCCAGGACTCAGGGCACACGTGACCCAGCATCAGGCACAGGTGAGATGGTCCCTCCCTGCCAGGGAAGGAGACCCCATAGCTTCCCAAGGTTCCCAACTTCCGAGCTGGCCGTGCACCAGCGCTGGTGAGGCCTCAGCTCTCAGCACTTCTTAGGCCGTGGAAGACAGCAGGCCACTGTCCTCTCACCCTTTGCTATCACTCAGGAGCCTTTTGCCTGGGCACTGCCAGCTTCAAGGTGCCCACTTGCCTTGGCCTGTGCCCCACCCAGAGAAGGGCTCCCCCAGTAACCATGCCACCTGTGCTGTTTCTGGTACGGGCTCCCCTCCAGCTTCACAATCTGCTCAGTCCTTCCGCAACCCTCTGCAACCCTAACACTGAGTTTTCATTTCAGACACTACTTTCCTATCCTAGATTTTCAGTTGGGTCACTTTTCCCCCTTAATACAGGGTCTAGCTGTAGCCTAGACTGGCCATGAATTCTCAGCAATCCTCCTGCCTCAGCCTCCCGAGTGCTGGGATCTTAGGCCACCACACCTGGCTCCGTGGGTTCACATTTGGGAACAGTTCCCACTCCTCCCTGAGACTACCCTCCATCCTCCCACCCTGCCCGTCTTTTCTGTCAAGCCCCATGGACACAGTGGCTGCCCGTGGCTTTGTCTGGTACTTCGCACCTAGGTCATCTCAAGTGCTCTTGGGACACGTTTTTGTTTGTTTGTCGTTTTCCTGACAATGACCCACGATTCCCGGCTTCTTGGAAATCTGGTGATTTTCACTGCATGTTGAATGCTGCAGGCGATGTGGGTCTGGATTGTTCCCCCGAGAGACCTGAGTTTTGTTCTAGAAATTCTTCTGAACCTCTCAGGCTTGTTCGTGCTGTTACTAAGCCGCCTGCTCTGATTTTCTCCCGGTCCTGGGGTGTCGCCTCCTCCCCAGTCCCACTCTGTGTCCCCTGCACCCCACAGCTCCTGGCGCCCGGGGCTGTCCCAGCCTGGGGCACAAGAGCCTGGCCTCTCTCTCCTCCTGTTTTCAGCCCAACTCCCAGGGAAGCTTTTTCAATAAATCTGCACAGGGTGCAGCTGGCAGCAGAGTCGCCATGGTAACCAGCCATTTCCAGGGAGCAGCTGGAATGCACCGCAGCTGACAGTTTAGAGGACAAGGCCCACTCAGCTTATCACACACAGCGCCAGCCACAGGTGGGGCCGGAACACAGGAGCTGAGCAGGTCACTCTGCCACGCCGCCCGTCGCAGCACAGCTAGTGCCCCGGCGGGAGCCTGCGTCCTGCCCCTTCCAGCTCCAGGGTCACCGTGCCTAAGCGGTGGAGTGCTGTCCACAGCCCAGGTAGCCCTTCCTGGCTCCGTGCGAGCTCTGCCGCCTCCAGAACAACCCCAACATGGGCAAAGCCTCCCCGAGGGCAGGTCCCAGGGACCCGGGGGGCGCAGGCTGGGGCAGGGCGATGTGGCTGGTGAACTGCAGTCCAATTCTGACGAGTTGGTGGTGATCAGAAGTTACCTGGACCCCTGCCCTTCCTCTGTGGGTGCGCACTGTGGCCCAGATGGGACTGGATGCCCCTTTCAGACCAGTCCCTATGTCTGGGCTACTCGGTGAAGATCTGAAGGCCAGGGCAGCCACACCGTGCTGGGGACCGGGAAAGCTCGGCACCGGCGCTTGGGCCTCACCTTCGCTCATGTCCCCCGAGCTCCTCACGGAGACCAGCCCTTTCCTCTCTCCTTGCAGGTGACCTCCCTGTGGCGTGCTGTCTGCCTTTCTTGACTGCTGGGGTTTTGCTTTAGAACAGCTTGTGTAATGAGGGGATTCCTGACCTGTGTGGTGTGAGCAGAAAGGTCAGCGCTCACCAGCTAGTGGGATAAACCAGGTGTGGGGACCAAGGCCTGGGCTGAGCTCTCCTCGAGACGCTGGGACAGCAAGCCACATGACCCCGGCCGTCTGCTGGCATCCAGGCCAGCCAGTTTCAAGTACAGTCAACTGCACAGAGGCTGACAAGAGAAAACACGCATTCAGGCGCAGTTTGTAAGCTGAGACCCTGCCAGCTTCCCTGAACCCTGGGTCACATCTTGCTGGCTTCTCCTTCAGGCGGGTCTAATAAAGTGAGGAGCACTGCTGGTCCCCAAAGGTGAGAGGCCCCGGCCCCCCTCTCCCTGTCATCTTTATGCCTTGTCTTCAGTCCTCCTTCGGCCCTCGCAGGCTGACCCCCAACAGGCGTGGTGACCTTGGCTGACCCTTGGCCACTGCCCTGTAGGTGGGGGGGCTGGTTCCTGTCTGCCCCCCACAGCCTCTTGTTCCCTTTTCCAGCCACCTCAGAGGGGCACCCCAGCTCCTGGGGACCTCAGAGGATGTCACTGGTGGGCACTGGGGGCAGACACTCACCTTGGCATATGCAGTTGTCCTGATAAACCATTGCTTGAGGAACCTCTGCTCCACCTTCGCGCCTGAACGCCAGGAACGGCCGTGCTCATCCACCTGCTCGTTGGCGAGCACGGTCTCGTCTACAGGGTCCCAGTTGACCAGCGCCTGTGGGGTTCGGGAGACGAATGATGTGGCCTGCAGAGGGTGCTTAGAGGCCCCTTGGGCTTCTCAAACCCCAGGGTGCTGCACGGTCCTGGCACACAAGGGCACCAGCCTGGGGACTGCGCGGCCAGGGGACCCCAAGCCAGGCACACAGAGTGGAGGGAGCTCTAATGGCTGCGTTGTGGAGGACAGGGAGGCTCAGGCAGGTGCCCCACGCAATGCTGGTGTCTCCTTCCTAAGCTCACATGGTTCAAAGGTTAGTAATTAGAGAAAAACGGTATCCACTTGCAGTCCAGGAGGATGAGCCGTTATGATTTAACACAGTGCTCACTCTGCCGCGTGACTTCCACGGGCCACGTGCTTCTGGCTCACACAGCATCTGCCTTCTCCCCTGTCAGGGGAGGACCCAGAGGGACAGAGAAGCAAGACGACACCCAGGGTCCCCGTTAGTGAGGCCCCAGGCTGCGGTGGGAAGTCAGGTCTCTAGAAACTAAGTGACTTTCAAAAGCTTCCATTTACATTCAGCTACCACAGAGTGGCTAAATCTTAGGTGGGCGTCTGATGAGTGTCTACTCAGGCACACCCCGTGCCATCGCTCCCATACGGGACCCCCAGCACCCCAGAAAACTACCCCACTTCCTGTCATCACCGCCGCCACTTCCCCAGGAAGCGCTCTGAGCTCGGGCTCCACGCTTCGCCCGCCTGCCAGCACTTGGTCCTCACGAGGAGGATTCGCGCCACGGGGTCCTGGGTAGCTTCCACCTTGTTTCAGGTAAATCCTGCGCCACCCACACTCACTCTTCACGCCACGCAGGTGCGGAGGAGGTGCAGCCTGCAGAGACGTGCTGGGTCCTAAAATCTCCTGACTCGACTCACTTCTTCACACATGGACAGCAGACCCTGGGTTCAGTTCCTAGCACCAAACAGAGAAAACCCCCAAAACTGTGGCTCCCAAAATCGATGGCGCTAACTCCTGCCCACCTGCACCTCGGGAGCCACCCACCTTCCCGCCCTGTTCTGCGGCTGCCTTGCAGGGACCCCTGCCTTTGGCTGGGTCTGACCGACGCCTGGGCTGCCAGAGTGCCAGCTTTGCCCGGGCCAGGCGCGTGCCTGGGCCCCACTGGGCCCCTGAGCCCGCAGACCCTGCAGCCAGCACCAGGCGCTCTCAGCCCTTCTGGGTTCCCCTGACCTCAGTCCCGTCTGCTTCCTCGTCAGATTCTGCAGCAGCTCTGAGCGGATGTGCAGCCATTTCCAGGCCCACTGGAGTCAGACCACAACTCTCAGTGTCACAAAATGGAGGTGGGAGAGTCTCAGCTAGCCTCGGAGTGTGACTTATGAGTTCCGACTCTACAGTTAAAAGCAGGGGTGGGGGGCTGTGGATTTAGCTCAGTGGCCCCGCACCTGCCTCACAAGTACAAGGTCCTAAGCTTGATTCCTGGTACCAAGGGTTAAAAAAAAAAAAGTTAATAAACGAAAGCTGATTTGTTTCCCCGTTTCCCTGTAGTCCTGGTTTGGTGCTGTTGAAATGGGCAAGTTCAGGAAACCTGGGAAAGTGGTGCTGGTCCCGGCCGGACGCTGCTCTGGATGCAGTCGTTATTGTGAAGAACACCGAAGGTGCCTCCAACCGCCCCCACAGCCACGCCCTTCCGGCCAGAACTGACCGCTCTCCCTGCAAAGCGACAGCCACCATGCGCAAGAAGAACATCGCCAAGCAGTCAAAGAACAAGTCCTTTGTGAAGATTTGTAACTACAGTCACCTCAGTGGACGTTGCCCTGGGCAAGACTATGGTCAACAAGGATGTCTGCAGAGACCCAGCCCTCAGGCACAAGCCCACCGGGAAGCTAAGGTCAAGGTAGAGGAGAGATACGAGACCAGAAGAATGAGTGGTTCTTCCAGAAGCTCTGGTGTATTTGTTTCCTTCATTAAACAAAAAATATTTTTGGCTTATTTTGAGGCAGGGTCTGCTTGTGGTTCAGGTTGGCCCTGAGCTCACTATGTAGCCCAGGCGAGTCTTGAACTCACCACAATCCTCCCGCCTCTGCCTCCCAAGTGCTGGGATTACAGGCGTGAGCCACCAACCCCAGCATTGTGGTATGTGGTTACCAGGAATCGAACTAGGAAACTTGCATTTGTGAGGCAGGCGCCGGAATCACTAAGCTAAATCCCCGGCCTCATTAAAACTTTTTTTTTTTAAAAAAAAAGATGACTGTGTATCTGTCATCATTACCCTATAGGGCCGGGAGGGATTCACTAAAAATAACAAGTGAAACAAACGAGCTGAAGACTGTAAGATAACTTAGACTGTGGCAAAAATGAAACCCAAAATGATGAAAATCCAGACAACCAACTTGCAACTGAGCTTATGCGACAGAAGGGGAGGGGCCCTGTCACTGCCTCTAGCTCCACCGGGCGCCTGTGGGGAAGGCGCACAGACAGGACCTGGCCTGGCATCTCCGGGCTTTTCCTCCAGGGGAGGCAGAGAGGCAGACCACCGGATGGGAAATGGCAGAACAGCCGTGACAGCCGCAAGAGCGGCTGGAGGGAAGAGGTGACACCCAAGGGAACAGGGTCTCTGTGAAAGTGGGGCAGCGGCTCACGCCGGCTCTTCCCGGGCAGGTCTCGGCAGGGAGCGCAGGTCTGAGGCCTGGAGCTGCTCCGCCGCACCTTCCCAGCTCCCTGCAGACCAGCCCCGCGCCCTGCGGCTTCCTGGAGGCCCGGCCTTCTCGCCCACTTTCCTGGATTTCGACCTTTTCAGCGTTTACTTTGAAGGATATCTGATAGCTAAGCAAGTGTAGTCTCGGGGAAGGAGCTGATTTCTGGTCAACTTTCCACACCAAATCGTCTCCCTGGATGATATTTATGTTGTCAGTCACCTCTGGAAGCCCAATCACTTCCCTGTCTCATTAATTAACTTTGATGGTAAAATATTGTCTTTGTTTTTATTCTGAAATCAGCTTAAATCAAGATGGAGACCAGTGAAACTCTCCACCTGACAGATGTCTGGCAACGCCACAGGACGAGCCACTCCGGCCTGAGAACCTGTTGGTGGCTCGAGGCTGCGACACCAGATCAGTGGCATACGGGTCAAACGTGTCGGTGTGGGACAGTGCTGTCCCTGCATTCCTGCCTCTTCGCTGTCCTGCCCGGCCATTTGGCTCCTGGAGGGTGGGGACCACGGACTTCTGGGCCAGTCCGGACAGAGCCCCCGACTCCTGACACAGCCGGCGCGGCCTCCCATCCCCCTCCTCCCAGGACTCCCGCTCGCCCGGCCTGGCTCTGCACCGGGGCCTGTCCCTGGGCTCACGTCCGCCACAGGCCATCTGGGCCCCGGGCTGGCACCCTCCCGCATGGCTCAGGCCGCTCTCTGCTGGTTTCCCCCTCCTCTCTCCTCGGGCTTAGCTTTATTTTTAACCACAGGGACTTTGCTGGGCAGCTTCAGGTTCCAGCATTTCTGGGCACTGGCTTTCCCAGGGTCGCCCTGCTCTGCCGAGGCAATGTCACACCCAGCCGACCCCGGCCTCCGCCGCTGCCACCCACTCAGCCCAGGCACAGTGTCCCAGAGCCATGGAGGCTCCGGGGAGAGGTAAGCTTTCAGCCCTCGGGGAGCCGAGTCGCGGTGCAGGGTGAGTCAGCGGCACCTCGGCTGCCACGAGCTCCACAGTTCCCACAGTCTTCTCCATAATGACGGCCCGAGGAACAAGACTTGTTTTTAAATGGAAGAGGTGAAGTCAGTGTGCCAAGAAAAGCTCTTTATCTTTATATTTATGGCTGAGGATGTTTTCATTTGGTGAGATCAGGGCAGATGCCTTTTACGATGGAACTGAACATCCAGTGGACGGAACTTGTTTGGAACACAACGCGCACCATCTGCCTGGGGATGCTCCAGACCCTGCCCTCAACCTCCTTCTACACAGCTGAGCTCGAGTGGATGCTTCCTTTTATCACAGAATAAAAACCACGACAATGTTAACGCTGTTGAACAGTGAACCACATCGGTGTTCAGAAGACCCGCCTGACACAACAAACCAGTGTTCTCCAAGTGAGCAGGTGCATGATGGGAGCTGGCATGGCGGCACATGCCTTGGCCTCAGCACTCAGGAGGTGGATAACTGTTGTGAGGTTCAGGGCAGTCTGGGCTACACACTGAGTTTAAGCCTGTCTAAACTAAATGGCGAGACCTTGCCTCAGAGAAGGAAAAAAAATAGGAAAGAAGAAAAAATGTAATTCTTTTTTCAAAGAAAATGGCTCAAAAAAATGAAGCCTCTGATCAAAGGACGTGTCTCAGGAGTGAAGGCACAATGGGTTCTGACCTGCTTTTTCTGAAGCTTCAAGATCAGTGCTGTCCTGACGGTTTATCCTGACACCAACCTAACTACTTAAAGAGGCCTGGCTGGTCAGCAGGATTGTAAGGTCCGCCGGATAGGTTTCAGCAGTGGGCTGTGAGGCCCAGTTGGGGGAAACACGTCTTGGGCGCCCTGAGGGGTGTGTCTCTCCTCAGCCTCCTTCCCTGTCTGCCTCAGCCTCCTGCTGCCATGAGGTGAGCAGCTTTTCCTCACCAGGCCCCCACCCTGGTGCTTCTGTTTTGAAGTCAGCTTTCCATGGCCTGAGCCCTCACAAACCATGAGCTAAGCTAAAATAAACCCAGGTCAGGTGTTTGGTCCCAGTGAGAAAAAGCTGGTCCAGACAGCCATCCACAGGGACGCGGTGGACATGTTCTACCCTCATGCTGCCCAAGACTCAACACTAGCATGTGACTAGTATGACTGAAACCTGACTTTTTAGTGGTATTTAATTTCAAGTATGATAAATTTAAACCGGCACGGCACAGTGGCTGCCACGCTGGATGGTGCAGCTTGAGCGCGCCAAGAGACGATCCTTCCTCACTTGTATGTCCCGTCCTCCTCCGCCGTGCCCGAGCCCCTGCCTTAATGAGCACATCCATCTCCAGGGACACTGCTCTACACAGGTGTGGGACACCGGAGGGTGGTTTCTGTTTGGTTTTGCTGGAGTCAGACTCCAGGCCTTAAACGTGCTGAGTACCACTCACCCTGAGCTGCACCCTCAGCCAGCAACTGCTCCAAGGAAGACGTCTCTGCCCAGGCCGGCAGCGGAGAAGTCAGCGCCTCCTGGAGGTTCAGGATGGTACATGCAGTGTTTCAGCGGGCTCCACAGTTGGGAGAGGAGCGGGGTGAAGTCCGAAAGCCTGTGTTTCTCTTGCACTCTCTCCCTGACCTCAGTGCAGGCACGGGGTAGACACTTCATGTGCCAGGGCCCCAAGGGCGACAGAAGCCCAGACCCTAGAGGTGGGAACTGAGGCAGCTGCTGTTACTTTCTGGGTCAGCTGTGACTGAGTTCATGGACTTGCAGTGGAGTCACTTTCACAACTACCACACAAACTTTGTTCTTCCTTATGTCAACAGTGATGCACTCTAAGGAGGCGGAGAAGCATCCGGTGTTTTAAATGTGCAGCTAACTTTAACTTACCTCCTTCTGATAGGCCAGTCCAGCTTCATAGAGTTTAATAAAGAGGTACTGAGTCCATCTGTAGTAATCTGGCAAACACGTAGTGATTTCCTGCAAAGAGAGGAGAATGTCACAGACAGGCCATGGTGAGCACTGTTCCACAGCGCATCTGTCAGCCTTGCCATTCGACTAGGAAAGTCAGACCTCAGGAAACTCACCGACCTAGAGCATTTCCCCAATTCACACGTGAAGGAAACAGCCTTGTGCTTTGGCTCTGGGGGAGAGCTGTTTCCGAGACCCTCCCCCCGACCCTTGGCCTTTTCTGTAATAAGAAAGTCAACTTCAAGTCCTTGGCACATTCCCTGCCCCCTGCCCAGGTGACTGACAGGTGAACTGTACTGCAGGAAAATGAGCACTAACAGCAGAAACGCAGGGACGGGAACGGAGCCCCTTTGGAGAATAGCCAGTGTGCGAGAGGAACGTCCGCTTTGACGTGCCCCTGTGTTTCTGTGACCCCCAGAGCTGGCGGCTCCTGCCACCTCCTTGGGAAGGGCAACTAAGAACAGTGCTGAACAGGAAGATGAAGAAACCATCTTCACGTTCACCCTGCTGCTGGGCCCAGAACTGTTTTTGTCAACTTTCTAGATAAGTCACTTAAAATTTTTTTTTTTTTCATAAAACCCAGGATTGAGCTCAGGAACATTCTTGCCACAGAGCTACATTGCCAGCCTCTTTTAAAATTTTTGAGTTTGCTCCCTGATACTGCAAAAAACAAAACAAAACAAAACAAAAACAGACAATTTGTTTTAAATTTTAAAATTGCACAGGCTGGGCTTAAGCACGTGGTCCTCCTGCCTCAGCCTCCTAAGTGGTACCCATTATGTTTGCGCTCAGGTCCAGGCATGTCAAGGCACCAGTGTTGCTGAATGAAGAATAAACTACATAGACAAGCAAATGCTGGTATGTTGAGTCAAGCTGGTGTGTTGTATTCCTCATGTTTCACAATTACATTCACAAGACACTGTGACCGGAAGTGAACTGCACAGGACATAGGGGTGAGGGGCGAGGGGCACACCCCCGGCCTTGTTACTGTGGCTGTATCTTTTTCAGAAAGAATATATAAAGCAAATATGAGGAAAAAAAGATAGTTGTTAAAGCAAGAGGGTGAGGTTCATTACTCTCCTTATTTATATTTGAGTTGTTCATAATAACACAGTGAAATAGCCAGTTGTGGTGGCACAGGCCTATAAGCTTTGCCCTTCGGCAAGCTCAGGTGGGAAGATCTCAGATTTGAGCCCAGCTCGGTCAGCTCGGGGAGACTGGGTCTCAGAACTTAAAATAATTTTTTTAAACAAAAGGCTGGAAATATAGGTCAGTGTGGAGGTCTTGAGTTCAATCCCTAATACCACCAAATAAGTCATACCTATTTCTCATGAACATATACATTTTTGAAGCCCTCAAATCTGCTTCTATAGACTGAGAGTAAAAGTTATTCAGCAGTGGAACAGCTTTATCTTCATCTGAGTTTATAGTATTGTTTTGTTTTGGTTTGTTTTTGAGACAGGATCTCACTATGGAGTCCAGGCTGGCCTAGAACTCACAGTGACCCTCTGGCCTCAGCCTCTTGACTTGGGTAATCGCCATGCTTCCAAATAGGGGTGGCCAAGCCCAGCCCAGAGGGTACTGCGAGGACAGAAGTAACTATGTGTGCAGCACTGCCCGAGCACAGGGGCCAGGGTGCGCTGCTCCTTGGAATGACCAGAGTGAGTGTCGGGTGAGGCCAGCTCAGTACACCTCTCTTGGCAAGGAAGTGGGGCACCAGAGAGCTGGGTACAAGCTACTGTCATTTATCCAGTGCCAGCCTCTCTGAAGAGATATGGCATTCACAAGTCCAGACAGACAGACAGACAGACAGACCCGGCAGGCTGCTCCATCCCTCAACATGGCCCTTCGGCTCCACGGGGCTTAGCTGGGTCTCAGCTTCTGGTTCTACTGCATCTGTATCAGTGACTGTCCCCATCTCAGATAACTAACACCCGGTGACAGCCACAGGTATCACAGTGGCATCGCAACCTCTCCACATTCAGGCCTATGAGGAATTTAACAAACCGCTATGAAATACCCGAGAGTCTCACCCAGTAGCCCGTGTGTTGGAAGATTAGCGCAGTTAGAAAGCTGAGCAGCCACGTGCATGGGTTTCCAGACACAAAGCTTCGCCTCCGCTCCCCTCCCCAGCCCCCGCAGGAGCCTCCAGCCCTCACGAGTGTTTCTGTCCTCTGTTCTTTACTGCCACAGGTCCCAAGGATGCACAGCTCTAGCCTGGCCTCTGCTCTGGCAGGGAGGGAGCTGTGAGCTCAGGTCAGCTCAGCAGGCGCGAGGGGCACAGTGGGCAGGGCGGAGCTGGACGGCGCGCCCCTGACTCAGGTCCTTCCTGCGGGTCTCCGCCCACCCGACATGGATTCTTTTAGGTTCCCCTCAGTCCTTTCTACTTTGAGAAAACAAATGTAGAAAAAACAGTACAGAGTAACTGCTCTGTGCTGGCTTCGAGGCAACCACAGCCCTGAAGGGACCTTCGGGTGGCAGGAGCTTGGGACAGCCTGGCTGCATCAGCCCTTCCTGCTGCTGTAGAGCTCTGAATGACACAGGGGAAGTAACGGAACTGCGGACCTGTCAGACGTCAGTGTGCCGAGACCGTGGTCCCCACAACGACAGCGTGAACTCTAAGGAACAGTGGACGTACTGAGTAGGAAACACTCATCGAGTGGACCTGCAGCTCCTGAGAAGCTTGAGGGCCCGGCGGCCGCCCTGGTCCCGCTCACAGGAGAAGTCTCACAGACAAATCACAGGAGGGTACGACGTGGGTCAAGTCAGGTCACAGGTACAGGCACCTGGGTAATGTCGCTCCAGCAGGGAAGCGGGTCACGGAGCGAGTGTGCGCAGGAGGAACAGATCTCCTCTAGGAAGGGAGGGATCCGGAGGTCCTGGTCACCCACCCGGTGACTGACGTCTCTGCAGACTCTACTGGACCAGGTAGTACTGCTTACCTTATCCCCCATAGAGCAGTGTGCAGGCCTGGTCACCTCGCCTGTGGGGCCTGGCCACTAACAGACGCGTCTCCGGCCACAGCTGTGCTGTGCTCTCATCCTCTGCACTGACCCCCGCAAGGGCTCGGCCCTGTCTGACTGTAACATGTCCACCTAACTTAGCTGTCTGTAACACGGTCTGTGGGCTCTGTCTCAGGCTCGCTCTCTCTCTCTGAAGGAAGCTGCTGTCTTG
>PVIR01035630.1:0-16299 GCA_004026965.1 Petromus typicus | reverse complement strand
CCGGTGGGCGGCGGGCAGGGGCCAGGGGCCTGGGCCCAGGGGCAGGCGAGCAGGGCGCTTCGCCGCTGGGCAGAGGCTTTTCCTCAGCGCCCTGCAGTCTCCGGGTCACTCAGATGCACAGACAGACAGACAGACAGGGCCGGGGCTCTGTGGGATATGTCAGTGGGAGGCAGATGGGGGAGTGTAGCCAGGTGACCCCTCTGGCAGGAAAGAAGCCCTTTCCAGTCTGCCCTCCTCTGGTGCTGACCTCTCTCACTGATGTTCTGCTCTCTGTGGTCGGGGTTGTTTTCATTGCCTTTTTGCTCTTCAGAATTTTCACTCCATTTTTAAAAAAATTTTTTTAAAAATTATTTTGTTATTTTTTTGAGACAGGGTCTCACTTTGTAGTTCAGGTTGGCCTTGAGCTCACTATGTAGCCCAGGCAAGCCTCAAACTCACAGCAATCCTCCTGCCTCTGTGTGAGCCACTACGAGGGCATCTTGATGTACTGATTGCTGATGGACTGAGTCACCACACCTGGCATTGTGGTTTACCAGAGATCGAACTTGGGACCTTGCACTCACAAGGCAGATGCTGGAACCACTGAGCTAAATCCTTGGCCCTTTCTCCATTTTAAATTTAAAAACTCAACCCCAACCACAGAGAACAGAATATCAGTGACAGAGGCCAGCCACCGACAGAGCGCATGAAGGCCCAGGAGGCCAGCCTCCTCTGAAGCTGGGTTCCAGTTCAAACAAGAGTGAAAGGAGAGCTATGATCCACCATAACTGGCTAAAAATTCATATATATATATATATATATATATATATATATATATATATTTTTTTTTTTTTTTTGGTTGTTTTGCTTCACAGGACAGGGTCTTGCTATGTAGTTCGCGCTGGCTTCAAACTCCTGGGGACCCTCCTGTCTCAGCCTCCCCAGTTCTGGGGTCACGTGTGTACTATCATGCTTGGCTAACACGGTCCCGGCTTAGCACACCGTAGCCCTGACCTGTGCTCTGTGGGCCTCCTGGCCTCTTCCTGGCTGTGTGGTTTGTGGTTTTCCTCTGCTGTGTGCTCTGTCATGGAGTCCTGGGCACAAAACACAAGCTGAAGGACCTCAGGCTGGTCTTTTCCTCTTAATAAGTTGTTCATCCGGGATATTTTGTTACAGTAGCGGAAAGTTAACATACCACTGTAGTTTCCGTATCTTTCTAGTTGAACATCTACAAAGTTCTTTCCGGGATTTTAATAGCAGTTAGATGCTGACTGGGGAGAAATAGAACATTGTTACTTGGTTGAGTTCTCAGTCACGCTGTGTGTGCAGGTTTTTCTCTCCGCCTGTGTAGACCTCTGCTTTCTCTCCCTGGTGCTGTGGTCATTAGCACGGTGTCCTCTGTCCCGGGAGGGAGCCGAGTGGCCAGGCTTGCAGGCCTCCCCAGAGATGAACGCAGCTCAAGATCCTACAGTAATCAGCTATGTCTGGGCCAGTGGGTGTGGCGACATAGGTGGGCGACCAGATCAACCTGACCCACATACTCGTCCCTTTCCAGGAATGCCTCTGCTCCAGTTACAGGGTGGCAGTGAGCTGCAGTTAGTGACACTCACCATGTCCTCTAGCTGCGTACCCTACTTCCCCACTGGGTCAATGCCAGCTATGCAGCTAGACTTGCGACCTGCCGGGTGAATGTGGTTGGGTTCACGTCGTACTCATGTTGTGGCTTTGTTAGTTTGTGTACAAATCAGCCCTGGCAGAGGGCCTCAGTGGCCACCCCCGAGGCCCCTCGTGGGCACCCAGGAGCTGTTCCACTTCTCCTTATTTCCCATAAAACCCTCCTCACCTTCTCCTTTGCGACTTCACTCCTCGATGTTGTGAGACACAAGCTTGGTACATCTGCCATCTAAGCGGGTGGGAGTCATTTTCCCCTCACATTGGAACAGGCAGAGACAGCCTGGAGGAAGTTCCTGGGGACACAGCGGGAACAGTGCTGAGGAGGGTCCTGGGGCAAGGTGGGGGCACTCAGGGGGATGTCCTTGCTGGAGTCCTGGGCCACATCAAGATTCATGGGGTTGGAGTCGGGAGCGGTCCCGGTGACTTCCTGTTTGGGGGTGGGCTCCGTCTCTGCTGACACGCTGGGCACCTGGGCTTCCTGTCCAGGCAGCTGCTCACTCCCAGCCTGGTGGACAGGTATGGTCAGAGCCTCTGGCCTCCGATTTGGGCTAACGTGTGGTCTACCCGTCATGGCCTCCCTGCGCCCTCTGCCAGCGGGGATCAAAAGCAGTGTCCGGCCTCTGTGCACCACAGCTGGGCACCCGCTGCCCTGGTCCAGGAGGGCCTTCCACTCAAACTCCAGCGTGCAGGTGCAGGGCTTGGGGTCTCCTGGGAGGACATATGGTCACTGGCACGTCCTCTCTGACCAGTCCACCTCTACAGAGGGTGTGCAGAGCCAAGGAGCGGGGGGCAGGACCTCAGTGAGCCGCAAGGCGCAGGCCGTGCGGGTGGCTCGGCGGGCGGGGCAGCGTGGGGTGGCGGTGAGAGGAGGGTGCGGGCTGCATGCTCGCCATCCCCGGAGTGTGCACGCTGTATCTGTGTCCGCACTTACGTGTTTCTCTACGTTAGTGCGTTTTTATGTGTTTGAGTGCGTCTTTGCACTCTGAGTGTGTGCCTGCATATGTGTGAGCATGTTTGCATGTGGGTGTGTTTGCACGTGTGAGTGTGTATATGCAATGCATGTGTTTGCATGTGTATGAATGAATGTACATCTGTGAGCATGTGTTCATATGGTTGTGTGAATGCACTGTGTACATGGTCTGTGTATTTGCACATGTTTATTGTGTGATGTGTGTCTGTACTCTGAGTGTGTCAGCATGTTTGTGTGTGTTTGCATGTGCCTGAGTGTGAGTCTGCATGGTTGTGTGCTGCACATTGCAAGTATGTGTCTGCTTGGTTGTGTTCTATGTATGTGTGCATATATGTGAATATGTATCCACATGTGCTTGTATTTTCATGTGTGCACATGTGTGAGTATGCATAACAGTGTGATTGCATATTTGTGGATGTGTTTCTCTTGTGTCTGTTTGTACAATGTAAATGTGTGTTTTTGTGTTTCTGCTTACACGTGTTATGTGTGGGTCTGTACGTGTATTTGGATTGCTATGTATGCTGTACTCTTTAAGCATAGGTACATAGTTCAGTGTGTGCTCATGTGAGTGTGTCATCGTAGTTGCAGTTTCCATGTGTGTGGTGGCATGTCTGCACACGTGTGAGTGCCTATCTTCCTCAGCTTCTGGGTTGTCACTGGGTGGCCTCCTGTCCAGTCCCAGAGCCCAGCTCTGCTACCTTTCTGGGCGCCTCCCTGCACTGTTGTCTGTAGTCGCACAGTCTGAGGCCCTAGTGGAGGGCTCACTCTCTGGCCTGCACAGAGCTGTGTCCTCTGGTTCTCCATCCTGGTCCTGGGTGGACCGGGGCTCTGCCTGGGCCCCTTGGTTGGGTGAGGCTCTCTGTGCTTAGGCTGTGTGGGCTCTGGGGCACAGAATGGCTAACGGTGCTCATGCTGGGCAGGTGGGGTGGGCAGGGTGCCCAGGGATTGTTACCTGTGTGTTTCAGAGGCCTAGGTGAGCACTGGGGGGACATTAAGCATACCCATCTCCCCTGGGCTTCTGAGCCCAGAACTGGGGCCCTAGGCTGGCAGCTCCGGAGCTGGGCTTCCCTAGCAGGACTTGGCCACCCCAGAGGTTCAAGGGCAATTTGAGGATCCAGGAAAATTGTTTCCAAAGAAAGCTTCCTTGATGAGCAGGGTTGCCTGACCCTGGGACAGGGGCCAGCTTGGGCAGTGATGGAAAAGCTGCCTCTTATTGTAGGGTGCAAGTCTCCCCAAGCTGCAGAAAGGCCTGGCCAAGTGAGTGAAGAGTCCCTCAGCACGGGAGGCAGGATTTGTTCTGAGGCGCTTCCAGTTTTTGACGGTGGTAAAGCAGACACGATTTCCTCCATCTTGGCTGTATTTAAGTGCACGGTCAAGGGCACTGAGCCCATCCACACTGCAGCCAGCACCGCTGAGCACCTCCAAGACTTCTCATGCCAAGGCCCATGTGCTGCCCCTCTGGATGTTCACTGCAGCCACCCAGGGCCTGGAGCCATCTTGCTTTCTATCCTCACAGACCTGACGGTCTTAGACACCTTCTTCATCCTTCTGGGTGTGGCTTGTCTCACTAAAGCATTTCTTTCTTTTTAAGAGCAGGCTATATTCTGGTTTGCAGATGGGCTGTGTGTTGTAGGTCCATTTGTCCACTAGGGCATGCTTGGTGTCTTGTACACCTTGGCTATTCTCACTGAAGCAGCTGAGCCTGCGTGTGCAAATCCCTCTTGGTAGCCTGTTCCCAGTGTGACCCAGAAGTGGTACTTTAGTGCTTTTACGTAGATTTTACATTGAGAACAATGCCGTTTGCACCGTGGACCTGTTCAGTAGACCCTTGCCAGCACCACGCTGCCCACTTCTCCTTGGCCCAGCAGTGGAGGGCATCTGGATGGCCCAGTGTAGACTCGAGCTGGGCTTGCAACCCAGAGCTGTGGATGGCACTTGGGGGTCACCCAGCCCCCTGACTGTCAGACCACAAGGCTCTTGTTGGGTTGAGGAACCTGGCCAGTGGTAGCCCCAGAAGAGGCTCTGGGGCCTGTGGATCTGCCCCAGGGCCTGGGGCACCTGTTTCCTGCAGGTGCACGCACACAGAGGCCAATCTGGTGATGCCTGGCTGGGGAAGTGGGAGGCGATGGGGCAGAGGCAGGTAGGGTGGTGTAGGAGGCCCCATCGTGCAAGGCCAGGGTCGCGCTCTGTGGCTGCCAGGGAGGCCAAGCCACAGATCAGAGTGCAGGACAGCTTTCAGGTCCCGCCCGTTCTTGGGAGGAGCTCTGTTTGCCCTGTGATTCAGAAAACAAACATGCGAACTTCAAATCAGTGCGGCCCCACCGCAAAATCAAATTTGCGCCGCTCCTTTTCTCGCAGTGCCGGGGTGTAGCCCCTGCCCCGCACCCAGGCTAGGGCCTTCCTTCACCCTGGGGGAAACGCAAGATGATCTCGCCCTTCTCGAGGAAGTCCCTGCTGCGTAATCCCACGAACCCAACCTTCTGTCCACATGGCCCTGCGTCGGGGCTGCCGCACCTGGACCCAGGGGTCCCTCACCGGAGCCCACTTCCTCCTTGCCAGCTGGAGGGGCCTCTCTGTCCTCACCTGGTCGTTCTCCAGTGACGGCTCCAAGTCTCACCTCATAGGAAGCCAAGCCTCTGAATGACCTCTGGTCTTGGTGGGGGCATAGACTTCTGGGTGCCCTGTGGGGTCAGATGGGTGCAGGGGTCATCTACTCACTTTACCCTCTGAGCTGCAGACCAGGACCTGGCCCCTGAGACCCTGTGAGTCACCTGGTGGGAGGTGTGTAGAGACTGGAGGGGCCCCCAGGCGGTGAGGACCCAGCCTCGCTTCCTAGCCGGGAATGCCAGCATGTGATGCTTGTGTGCCACCTGCGGCACCAAGATAGGCACATGGCCACCGGGGGCCTCAGCGGTCCTGGGTTCAGCCTGGTCTCACCCTCAAGGGTATGTGGGCCAGGGCAGGGGCAGCTGTGGTCGACACCCCTGGGCGCCTCGGGCCACACCAGCTCTGCAGCGGCCCTGTGTCCAGATGCTGCTGTTTCTTGCCTCGGCTCGAACCTGAGCCCAAATGGATGTGCCCGGGGCTTAATCTCCACTGAGTCACTGGGGCTGGCCACCAGGACACAGGGGCTATCGGCACTCGCTTCCTGTCTCAGGCTGGGCCGGAGGCAGGATTAGCGGCCTGACGACAGCGTGACAGTGATGCTCTGGGATGTGGTCAGGGCCTCCACCCTGCCCGGCCCCCGGCGCTTTTCCATCTCCATGGTGATACCTGGGGACACAATGCCAGCCCTTTCCTGCTGGATGCCAGTAAACACGACCTTATCAGATCCAGACCCAGAGCTGAGGGACCTGGCTGAGGGTTCTCCGGGCCTTGGCCGGGTGCCCCTAGGAGTGAGATTTGCTGGCCTGGCCGAGCGCCCACCCCAGCCACCTGCTTCCCACATGTCATGGGGAAGAGGGACTGACTTCGGAGGCTGAGTCCCCAACGCTGCACCCTCAGGGCACTGGTCTATGAGCTGTTCTGATCTCTAGGTGGGGCTGGTCCTGACTGAAGGCCTGCACCACAAGGGCCTTGTGGGTGGACCCTCTCCTCGGGGTGTCCAAGGGATGCCAGGCACCCAGCCAAGGGGGGCGCTCCATGGCTCAGATGACCAAGAGGATGCTGGCCAGCCAGGGCTTCCCCAGCCGGGGTTGTCACCTCAGACTGTGCCGTGGGCTCTGGGTGGCCAACCTGTCAGCTGCTAGCCACTCAGCCCAGCCTTGGATGCAGAGCCGTGATAACCCATGGCCAGTGAGTCAGTCAGCAGAGGCTGAGGTGTGGACCCCTTGGTGACTCAGGCCTGGGGCCTTATGTCAGGGCAGGCACTACTGGGCCTCCTCCCTGCCTCTGGGAGGGAGAGGGGATGGCAGGGCTTTGTCACTCTCTGTCCTTGCCTGGCCCAGCATAGCATGTAGCCCCATGGCCACCAAAGCCCGGGGTCCCAGCCTTGAGGCCACTTGCCCGGCTGCAGCACATCCAGCACCTCCCTCAGCAGGAGGCGGCAGTGCCCACTGCTGAGGCTGGGACGGGCCCCAGCAGCCCCTGTGTGGTCGCTCACTCACTCACTACCCCCCCATAGCCCCCACAGCACTGTGACCAGGGACGCGCCTCTCTTGCACTCAGGCCAAGGCCGCAGGGACTCGGAGGCTCAGGCACCTGCGGGTGCGTGAGGTGGGCTAGCCCCGAGGCACAGCGGCCTCTGGAGGCAGCAGGAAAGGGCTCAGCCTGAGCCACAGAGCTGCCAGAGGCTGCTGGTGGGGACTTTGGCGGGAACCTGCAGCGGCCCCACCCACAGGCACACCCTCTGCTGGCAGCCCTGGGCCAGTGCCTGTTTACCCGGGTGAGGGGCTGCTCCGCCTCCCAGGAGCCCCTACAAAAGGCTGCCACCACCCAGGCCTCTCCAGAGGCCACCGTGGGGACGTCCCCACACTCACATCATGGGTGCTGGTCGGAGGATGCTGGCTCCGCTGTGGGCCCTGGTCCTGGCCCTGGCCTGTGCCCAGCACTCAGGTAGGATGGCAGGGGCAAGCAGTTTGTGTGGCCATGTGTGGCCCCAGAGGCTGGGGCTCCTAGCTGGGTGGCAGGACCTGAGTCTGAGATCCCTGCTGGCCAGCTGGGCTTCTCTGTCTTACCCAGGCCTTGTCCTCTGTGGGGGGTGTGGGGGTGACAGAGCCCCTGGTTCCGCTGGCTTCCCCATTACACGCCATGCAGTGCCAAGGGGAAGCTGCAGACTCCTTGCCTGGCCGCCTTCTCCTGGGCATACCTCAGGGGCCAGTGCCCACGTAGGACTCCTGCTCCCTGAGGCTGGGACCCTCCCTTGGTGTCCCCAGGAAGGGAAGGGTGAGGGGCTGGAGCTCTGTAAGTGCAAGGTTTCATCTGTCGGACTGGCACGGTCCCCTCACGAGCTGCCCTCTCGATGACCCTCTGCTGCCTCTGAAAAGATGGGGGTTTCCCGCTGCCCCTACTGCTAGGCCTTGCCAGCCCTTGCCTGACACTGCAGTGGGGAATCTGTGGGGACCGTGACAGGAGGCAGAGGAGGAGGGGGCCGGCAGCAGAGTGCTGGACCTGCTCCTCCTCCGTCCTGTGTCGTCTCCTGGCCCCCGGTCATGGTGCTGACAGGAAGTGTTAACAGATGCCCTGGGACAGGCAGGAGTGTGTCAGGGCTCAGGGGAAGTGAGTCTTACTTAGCTCTGCTCTGAACTCTCAGCAGGTATGGGGCAGGGGACACCCCCCACGAGGAGTGCAGCGCTGTGTCACTGTGTCTGATGCCATCCTGACTTGTGGCATAGCCTCACGGACCCCTGAGGCTGCTCCTCCAGGAGCTGCACCCCTGGGAAGCCCCATCTGGTCCTCAGGGCCCCGGCTCCGCCTGGCTGCGCTGCCTTGTGCCCTCGGCTGTCTTGGCTCCCAGGCTGGTTCCCAGAGCAGGGCCTGGCGTGGGCAGATGTTCGGTGTCACTAGTGCCTGGGAACGAGGGCGCGTCCAGCAGTCTGCTAGGGTGATGTCAGGTGCCCAGGCCCTGGACAGAGAGGCCCTGTGGCCCACCCGGCATGCTCTGTTCTGCAGGCTGGGCCCAGGAGGATTCCCCAGAACTCAGCCACGACATCGCCCCCGACCTTTCTCCCCAGCAAGGGCACAGTGGTGAGTCTGTCTTCTGTGCCCCAGGCCTTTGATCTGGACCCACCCCATTGGCCACTGAGGGCCTAACTGGGGGCTGGGGCTCCCCGCCTGCGTGGCCTGCCTGCTCTCCCAAGCCCTGCCCCTGTGAGAGCCACAGAGAGGCTGCTGGCTGAGCTGCATATGCCCCAGGGAGCACACTTGCATCAGGAACCCTGCGCAGGTCCTTGCCCGGGCAGAGGGCAGTGGGCAAGAACGGCTGCATCTTCCACAGAGGAATGCAGGGCAGAGGCCGGGCAGAAGCCTTCCTGCTTCGGGGCACCAGGGATCGTGGGGCTGGCCTGAGGGCTCTCGGGTCAAGCTGGCCTGCTGTTTGCATCTCCTGAAGCTGGGCCTCAGCCCAGCATTTGAGACAGAGTAGACTAGGGCACCTGAGACCCTGGGACAAGGAGGTCCCCATGTGCAGACAGGGTTCTGGCCTTGCACAGGGAGCACGGGTGTCAGCCAGCCCTCATGCTCTCCACCGCACCTGTGCCTGACCCTCAGGGGCGGCCTTTGACTGGAGGGGCTCCTGCCTGGGCACTTGTCACAAGCCTTGTCTCTACAGGCCACTCAGTCCTCGGGGTGACTGTCCTCCACCCTCTGATGACCGTGCCTGTGCTACGAAGTAAGCGGAACCCTGAGGCCTGTGGGGAAAGCTGTGTGGGCTGGCAGAGCTTGGTAGGAGGTGGGCTGGAAGAAAATGGGGCATTCACTTCTGGGGTAAGACTTGAAGAAGTCTGGAAAGAGGACAGAGCCACTGCTGGCTACCCCCAGGGACCTGGGGGCAGGCAGAACCCAGGTGCTGTCCTGGGGTCCAGGGTGTGGTGGGGCAGCTGGGCACAGGCAGGCCCAGTGGGGGCTCATTTCCTGCATTCCACAGCTGTGAACCCCGCACACACCGGGCGTGTCTGCAGCACCTGGGGCGACTCCCACTACAAGACCTTCGATGGCGCTGTCTTCCGCTTCCCCGGCCTCTGCAACTACGTGTTCTCCTCACACTGCGGCGCCGCCTACGAGGACTTCAACGTGCAGCTGCGCCGCAGCCTGACATCCAATGGCACTGCGCTGAGCAGGGTCACCATGAAGCTCAACGGCCTGGTAGTTGAGCTGACCAGGGACACTGTCCTGGTCAATGGCCACGCGTGAGTCTTGGGGCCAGGGCTAGAGCAGAGCACGAGGCCTAGGAAGGGGCAGGCAGGTTGGCTGGACCCATCGTTCAGGGATGCACATGGTCGGGGCCCTCCTGGTGGGATCACCTCCTCTCCTAAGCCTCAGCCCCTCCTCCAGGGTCCAGCTGCCCTTCAGCCAGGCCGGGACCCTCATAGAGCGAAGCAATGGCTACGTGAAGGTGGTGGCCAAGCTGGGCCTGGTGTTTACGTGGAACCTGGATGACAGCCTCACAGTAAGGGTGGGGAGGAGACAGAGCCTTCTGGGGGCTGGGGGAGCCCTGTTCTGACACTCTCCAGAGGGCGGAAAGAGCGCTGGACCAGGAGCTTGGGAAGGCTAAACTCCAACAGGGCAGGTGAAGCTGGGGCTCAGGCACCAACAGAGCCCACGATCTGCTTCCCAAGATGGCCCTGCCAGAGTGGTGTCTCCTCTAGGACTGCTTTGGCCAGGACTTTGGTAGCCTGTGGGGCGGGGCCTGTAGCTCTATGCTTGCAGGGAGACCCCGCCCTCTTGCCCCAGGTGGTCCTGGTGGGGCCAGTGTCTGATGTCCTCTCTCATCGCAGCTGGAGCTGGACGCTAAATACTCCAACAAGACCTGCGGGCTCTGTGGAGACTTCAATGGCATCGCAGAAGCTGGCGAGTTCCTGACTCACAGTGAGCACCCCAGGCACTTCCTAGCTGGGCACACAAAATCCCAGCATGCACATGGTACCCATGAACAGCAGTGCCTGCCATGCCACACATGTGCACACTTTCTGGCCATGTGGCCACGAAGGCTGGTGGGCCCCTGGGCCTTGGTGGCCCAGCTGTACCCTGCCCTTTGTCCCTCCTCTGGGCCATGGAGTCCCAAACAGCCTACCAGCAGGGGCTGCTCAGCACCCTCAGTGGGGGCACTAGCATGTTGGGTTAGGGTCTGGGCCCATAGCAGAGCTTCTTTGTGCTCCCCACAGATGCCAGGCTGACCCCTCTGGAGTTTGGGAATCTGCAGAAGATGGACGGCCCCATGGAGCAGTGCCAAGACCCCAGTCCTGCACCCCAAAACTGCTCCTCCAGCCTCGTGAGCCTCAGGGTGCTTGGGTGGCAGGGTGGCCAGGAGGGGGCGCCCGTGGAGGCTGGGCCTGACCTCTGGGGTCCTGGCCATTCCCAGGGCATCTGTGAGGAGCTGCTCAGCAGTCCGCGGTTCTCAGGCTGCACTGCCCTAGTGGACATCAGTGGCTATGTGGAGGCCTGCCGGCAGGACCTCTGCCACTGCAAGCGAGCCCACCTGCCCGACTGCCTCTGCCACACCCTGGCTGAGTTCTCCCGGCAGTGTGCCCATGCTGGCGGGAAGCCCCAGGCCTGGCGCAGTCCCGACCTCTGCCGTGAGTGCCCTGCCCTGTCAGCCTGTTGCACCTCGAGCAGGCGGGGAAGGGGCCTGACACGAGCCCACTCTGGTTCCCTGCAGCTCAGACATGCGCGTCCGGCATGGAGCACCAGGAGTGCGGCTCGCCCTGCACGGACACCTGCTCCAACCCCCAGCGCTCCCAGCTGTGCGAGGACCACTGCGTGGCCGGCTGCTTCTGCCCTGAGGGTGAGCGCCCATGCGGGCCCCATGCATTGCTGCGTTCTGGGTCCGGCCGGGACCTGGAAAAGACATTGGGTTGAGTCCTGCTGAGCCGTGGTGCTGCTCCCTGCAGGGACAGTGCTGGACGACATCCGCCACACAGGCTGTGTACCCGTGTCCCAGTGCGCCTGCGTGTACAATGGGGCCCCCTATGCGCCCGGGACCAACTACTCCACGGACTGCACTGAGTGGTAGGTCCGGCCCCTGCCTGGGTGTGATGGGCAGTCCCAGCCCGGGAGGCTGCGCGGCCGGCTGTGCCCAGGCCACACACAAGGCTCTCTCCTGCTGTGCATAGCACCTGTGTCGGAGGTCACTGGAGCTGCCGGGAGCTGCTGTGCCCAGGCACCTGCTCTGTGCTGGGAGGTGCCCACTTCTCCACGTTTGACGAGAGGCAGTACACGGTGCATGGTGACTGCAGCTACGTGCTGACCAAGGTATGGGAGCCGGCCTCCTCACCCACTCCACAGCACTGCTGCATGGGGAGGCCACACCAGGACATACCCGGGGAGGCGCTCAGCCCCTGAGTCCACAGGTCCTGGGCTCTGGGTGACACCTCTGACCTCGAGTTTTGCTCCGAAGTAGACTATGTGTTAGATTCATAAATATATTGACCAGGAAGTAGAGGCCCACACCCCCAGCCTTCTCCCATTGCTAAGATTCCAGTGTGCTTGTCACTGCTGAGACAAACTTGATGTGTCACGGTCCTCACTCTTCCTGATGTCTGCCAGGGTCACTGTCCGTGTGCCTAATGTCCCGTGCCTGCCACCAGCACCACACACGTGGTGTCTCTGCCCCAAACCTGGGCGCGTCCCTGCCTCCCTCCCTGTCCCCGGAAACCAGTGGTCACTCGACCTCTTGCGTGGCTGGGCTTTTCCCTGGGGTCCTTGACATGGAATCCCATGGTGGTCGCCTTCTCAGGGCGCTGGTCCTTATCTGGGCTGTGAGTGTCTCCTTCCTGAAGCAATGGCCCCACCAGGAGTCACAGAGGTGGTGGGCAATGGGCGGCGCGGGGGGCGGGCAGCTGTGCGGTGTGTGAACGCCTCGTCCCTGCAGCCCTGTCATGGCAGTACCTTCGCCGTGCTGGCTGAGCTGCGCCAGTGTGGGCTGACAGACAGCGAGACTTGCCTGAAGAGTGTGACTCTGAGCCTGGGCGGGGGACAGATGGTGAGTGTGGGGCGTGGGTCATCTCGGCCCGAGCTCAGGTCTGCAGTGGCTCTTCTGGGTGAATGCTCCAAGCAGGGATAAGGCCCAGCCTTCATGCTGCCCTCCTGGCCACAGGAAAGAAGGGCTTGGGTGTCTACTGAAGCTCATTTTTTTATAAATTAACTTCAGTTTTCGCATTGTTTAAGAAATGTTTGGCCCTCATAGATAGTTCAGGAAATCAGGATGAGCCCCAGGGCAGGACCTTCTGTGTTAGCCCAGCTGGGGCATGCCTGGCCCACAGAGTTCCTAGCAGTAGCAGGCCCAGTTCACAGCCTCTGCAGCCGAGGAGGAAGGGCCGGCGCTCGGCCCTGTGCTGACCCCACCGCCTCTGCCTCCAGGTGGTGCTGGTGAAGGCCAGCGGGGAGGTGTTTGTGAACCAGATCTACACGCAGCTGCCAGTCTCGGCAGGTGAGGCTCTCCACCCTCTGTCGCGTGGCTGCCTGTGGGTTCCAACCTGCACAGTCCAGCAAGCGGTACTCTGTGTCCACAGCCAATGTCACCATCCTGAAACCCTCAACTTTTTTCGTCATCGTGGAGACCAAACTGGGACTGCAATTGCATATTCAGCTGGTGCCCACCATGCAGCTGTTTGTGCGGTTGGCGCCTGAGCTCCGGGGACAGACCTGCGGTAGGACACTGTCCCAGGTCCCCATCCTGCTCCCATCCTTGTCCCTGGGCCTTACAGGGCGTCAACTGCCTTCTTGCTGTAGGTCTTTGTGGGAACTTCAACCGGAACCAGGCTGATGACTTCCGGACCATCAGTGGGGTGGTGGAGGGCACAGGCGCTGCCTTCGCCAACACCTGGAAGATCCAGGCCTCCTGCCCCAATGCCAAGACCAGCTTTGAGGACCCCTGCTCGCTCAGCGTGGAGAACGGTGTGTAGCTTATAGGCAGGTGTCCAAGGCCTGATGCAGGTGGTGTCCATGCTGCCCACAAGCCCTGGCCAGCTGCTGCTGCTTTATCTGGGCCCCTGTTTCAGGGCAACAGGAAGGTTGATCTGGGCAGGGCTGGGCAGGACCTGGCTGCTTTGTCTCCTCTCTGTGTTCAGGAAGCAGGTGAAGGCCTTGTGGGGTCTCAGCTCATCTATCTGTGGCATGGGGCCTCACGCCCTTAGAAGGCAGCTGGGCACAGGGAAGGCCAGGATGCTATGGTTTCTCCATGCCCCATGCTCTGGGGTATGCTGTGGTGCTGCCTTTGGCACTGTCTGTAACCTGGTCAAATATCAGCTGTGCAAGGCACCCTGATCCCCGAGCTGGAGCCGCGAAGGCAACGGCAGGCTGACAGCCCTCTCTGCCCACAGAGAAGTATGCCCAGCACTGGTGCTCGCTGCTCACGGACACTCATGGCCCCTTCGCCCAGTGCCATGCCACTGTGAACCCCAGCTCCTACTACTCGGTAATACTTGCTGTCAAGGCCCTGTGTGGCCTTGTGGTGCCCGAGGACGCTGGGTGGGTACCATGTGACTGCTCTACAGCCCAGGCAGGGCACAGGGCCCTAGCTGGACTCCCTGCTCCACCCCCACCCCTACCTGTTCATTTATTCTCTTGCCTGCCTTTGTGCCCAGTGCCGAGAGCAGGGATGGCAGTGGAGCTGTGTGTGGCATCTGAGTCACAGAGCTAAAGGGGAGTCAGGCCTACAAGGTCTGACTCCTAGATGCCAGTAAGCCTCCACTGTAGGCCTGGGGCGGGGGGCACGCCTGAAGGGGCAAGGGGTGCTTGTGGTGGGGCTGGGTGCCAACGTGCTGCCCGCCCCCAGAACTGCATGTTCGACACGTGCAACTGCGAGCGGAGCGAGGACTGCCTGTGCGCCGTGCTGTCCTCCTACGTGCACGTCTGCGCCGCCAAGGGCGTGCTGCTCCGCGGCTGGCGGGACGGCGTCTGCAGTAAGTGCCCGTGTCTGCCAGAAGCCCCCGTCCCCATGCTGGTCCAGATCCCCTGGACCTGAGTGTCTGTCCTCTTGTGCCTACAGCAAAGCCCATCACCACCTGCCCCAAGTCGATGGCCTATCAGGAGCACCTCAGAACTTGCCAGCCTACCTGCCGTGGCCTGAGTGAGGCTGACGTCACCTGCAGCGTGTCCTTTGTGCCCGTGGATGGTTGCACCTGCCCCGCAAGCACCTTCCTGGATGAGGCGGGTGCATGTGTGCCGGCACACGAGTGTCCCTGCTACCACAGCGGCTCCGTGGTCCCCAACGGCGAGTCCATACACGACAGTGGGGCTGTCTGGTGAGACCTGGGCCCGGGGTGTGGAGGAGACCTGGGCTACCTGTGGGACCCTTGTGCTCACTGCTCTCTCTTTCCAGTACCTGCACACGGGGCGTGCTGACCTGCATTGGGGGCCCTGTGCCCAGCCCAGGTGAGCCTGGTCTCATCCCATGAGATGCTGCGGGCTGTGCAGTCGGTGACAGGGAGCACGGGGTGCGGGCTACTGCACACAGGCCCACGAACACACACACAATGCACAGTGCACACCCCACATGCAAGGCACAGGCGGGCACACTCGGCCACCTGGGGACACACCAGTGAGGCTGCACCACAGTCCATGTCCCCGAGGGCCTGAGGAAGCCAGGAAGGGTCCCTTGAGCACGTCCCTCCACAGTGTGCGATGCTCCGATGGTGTACTTCGACTGCCGCAATGCCACAGTAGGGGCTGCTGGGGCCGGCTGCCAGAAGAGCTGCCACACGCTGGACATGGCCTGTGTGAGTGCCGCTCACCCTGGGGACCCCAGAGTTCCCTCGTGATCCCTTGTGGCCCCTGTGGCCTCCTGCTCAGGTCTCATGCTGTCTTGGGTGGGAGACACGGGCACCTCTTCAAGTGTCCCCAAGAAACCACTTGATCCTGGGCAGGGCTCAAGGCCCTGTGATCCTCGTCCCCTGGCCACCTCCATCTTGGGGACGCGGAGGGTCCTGCTGGCTGCCCTGTCCGCTGAGCCGTGTGCACACGCCCTACAGTACAGCGCCCAGTGCGTCTCGGGCTGTGTGTGCCCCGACGGGCTGGTGGCAGACGGTGATGGAGGCTGCGTGGCTGAGGAGGACTGTCCCTGTGTGCACAACGAGGCCAGCTTCCGGCCCGGGGAGACCGTCCTCGACGGCTGCAACACCTGGTGGGTGGGGCCGCGCCTCGGGGTGCAGTTGCTTCCGGGTTGTCCAGGTCCCTCTTAGGCACCGAGTGACCGACACGGGCTGAAGGGCAGGTGGGGTGGGCAGCCCGGCCTCAGTCCCTTGTGACAGCAGCGCCCATCTGACCTGTGCCCCGCAGCACCTGTGAGAACCGGATGTGGCGTTGCACGAACGAGCCCTGTCTGGCCACCTGTGCAGTCTACGGGGATGGCCACTTCCTCACCTTCGATGGGCAGCGCTACACTTTCAACGGGGCCTGCGAGTACACGCTGGTGCAGGTGCGCCGCTGGCTGGGGCTGCGAGGGCTCCTGCTGCCCTGTGTCCTGGCCCAGCTGAATGCAGCCTTCTGCCCCCAGGACCAGTGTGGTGGGAACGTCAGTGCCTTGGACGCCTTCCGCGTGGTCACCGAGAACGTCCCCTGTGGCACCACGGGGACCACCTGCTCCAAGGACATCAAGATCTTCCTGGGGGTGCGAGGAACTATGGGTACGGGGACGCGGAGGGGAGGAGAGGTCCCTGGCAGGCCCTGAGAGAGCCCTGCCGTGCAGAACTATGAGCTGAAGCTGAGCAGCGGGAAGGTGGAAGTGGTCCAGATGGGCACCGGGCAGGAGCCGCCTTACACTGTACGCCAGATGGGCATCTACCTGGTGGTGGACACCGATGTTGGCCTCGTGCTGCTCTGGGACCGGAAAACCAGTCTCTTCCTCAGGCTTGGCCCCCAGTTCAAGGTGAGGTCCAGCAGAGAAGCCTACCCACTGGGCTCTGCTAGACACACAGATAGGGGTGGGCAGAGACAGAGAGACCCAGAGAAATGTAGGGAGACAGGGACAGAGAGATGGAAAAGGGTAGACGGGGGACAGAGAGTGGGAGAGAGACAGAGAT
>PVIR01035629.1:5772-16415 GCA_004026965.1 Petromus typicus | reverse complement strand
TTCCAATTTAAAAAAATCTACATTTTTATTTGAAACTTTGTCATTTGGAGAGTTTTTGTGATGACTATTTGCTGTAGATTTTTATTTCAATGTGTAATTTATGTGTATTTTATTTGCATTTTGGTATGTTTGAATATTGAGCGAACATATTTGCTCAAGGATGGAGATGAAGTGTCAATACGATTTCAGTTAGATTCTGATAAACAAGTGAATTTTTTTGAATCAGTTTTGGAAATTTCCAAATCAGAGATATCTTTTAGTCAGCAGCAGAAATTCTTTTTCAAAGATGACTTCAATGAGCAGTAAGATTTGAAATCTCACCCTCCCTTCCACCCACACAGACACAACCCCAAATTTCCATGGCTTAGTAAATATGTGAGAGAACTTGTAATCTATTAATCCATCAGCCTGATCAGTTAGTCTTCGATAGTAGACAAATTCACAACAGTTATTAGGATGTAGTAACTTGGACCAAAATAAACACTGGGAGTGGAGAAGGAGGGAAAATATGTTTCCTCTGACATAAAACTTGCAAGCATTGTTTTCTTGGCAAATAAAATGAAAGGGAGTATACTGTAGAAGGAAGTGAAGTGATTCTACATTTAGGAATTTTTTTTTTTGAGACAGGGTCTCACTTTTGTAGTTCAGGCTGGCCCTGAGCTCAGCCTTGAACTCACCGCAGTCCTCCTGCCTCTGCCTCCTGAGTCCTGGGATGACAGGTGAGATCCACCTCACCTATGTTCTGAAGGTTTCAGAACATAGGAATTGTTAGTTTTTGAAAGTAATTCAGAACACTAAAAATTTCAAGAAAATATGACTTCTAAATATGTAAAAGATTTTACAAATATTTAAATATTAGAATTCAATGCAATCAATCAGCAGTAAAAAAAGAAGCAAAACAATTACCTGTGTGTGATCTTTCAATTTATTTGTACATATATGTAAATAGGCATATTCCTTGGATGTTATAGTGGGAAGAGGAATCAGTAGATAACTATTAAATTATTTTGTTGATGGCTAATGTAAGTTACTATGAAAGATAAAATTACTTAATATCCTCACACAAAATGAAAACAAGGTATAGTGACACACACTTGTAACTGCAGCACTGTAGGATGAGGTTGAGGCAGAAATCTCACAAGTTTTAGCCCAGTTTGCGCAACTTAAAAATTTAGAGAGATGCTGTCTCAATACTATAAACCTCAACAAAGGATTAGCGGACTGAGGATGTAGCTCAGTGAAAGGCCCTGATTTCCGCACTCAGGACCACAAGGTACTAGAGTGAGCAGAAATGTGTGTGATCTTCCACAGTGGATGTAATTCCTTTACCTCCAAGTTCATCTCTAATTTTCATAATTTATAATACAAGAACACTTCTACCCTCAAAAATGCCTTAAATATTTCAAATACTTCATAAACAAAGTACTATATGTTTATTTCCCTAAATATGTAAAACAGTTCTGAAGTGTGGAAAAGTCTATACTATGACTGAAAAAGTGATAAAGGGCATAACAATAAAATATCATTAAGATTACATTAAAGTAATCAATCTCTCAAAATTTAAATGTCAGTTATAATCTATCTACACCGATCACATCATGTCTCATTTAGTGTAAACATGAAGAAAATAGTACTCTTCTGTGACAGTTGGAATTACGTATTTTTATGTCTCTCAAGAGCTCTTTGATCTTATGCACAAAGTAACTTTTAATTATAGAGAGCTTAGAATCCAGACATTGTATTTCACAGAGTTCACTGGCTTTAATGAGAAAATGTACATGTAACTGGAACAATCTATCTCTCTCAAAGACCTGTTATCATTCTTATAAAAATATGAAATTAGAAACCAGATTGAAAATTAGAAACATTCAAATTTGATGAAAATAAACCTTGTTAGATTTACAAGAGACAATATTGAACAGGTATATGAATGATCATGATCATATTGATATTTATAAAAACACATATATCATGTTTTCTTATGCAAAATATGCTGAAGTATAGAGTCAGAATAATTACACACACATATATATTTAAAATTTCCAGTGTATTATGTAAACTACAATTATTGTCGTTGTTGCATATATGCATATAGGTGCCATATTCTCTTATACGCTTACAATTTGATTTTACAACATGAGTTTATCGCAAAGGTAAACACATATTTTATATCTGTGAACATATTGTTTTGTTTTTCAAAGTTCTCTTCCCGTTAGTTATGATTTTAGGAAATTGTGAAGCATTTTCATGGACACTTCAAGATTTTTGCTATAGGCATAAGGTGCCCTGGACATTAAAATCTCCCAGAAAGGAAAGGGTGTCATTTTTCAGACACACGAAGATGCACACGCGTGGTTAGGAAAGGGCTGACTGTCATAGGAAGCTGGTCAACACGGACAGAAGGGGGAGGAGAAAGAGCACAGGGGCTGAAGTAAAATAAAACATATAATCACAGAAATATGCCCATACATTTCAGCAAAGCTTGGAAGGAATAACATTTGCCACATACAGTGAGAGTGAATGTATTTACTGATGTTTCGTCTTAAAAATGGATATGCAGTCTACTAAAATAGTTTTGTCAAATAAAGTATAATAAACTTATTTGTGTTTTCATAATGTTTATATGAGCTAGTTATCAGTACGAGCAAGTGCAAAGAATAATTCTGTGCATGTTGGATAGTGTGACTTCTGTCTTTCCTATCATCCTTTCTCTCTTCCCCCAGAAGAGAAACAGACATTTTCTCCAGCACCTTTGAAGGGGCCTTGGAATCTGTTCACACTTGGGTTTTGACGGTCTCAGTCTCTTACTGTCCCCAGACTAAGACCATTCACGCTGGGATGATTTCCTCCGGAATCCTTTCCCTTCACTTTAGCCTGGTCCTCGGGACCCTCACTGTCTAATTTTCCATCCCAAGCTCCGTGCTACTCTTTGGTCCTAAACTCTCATTAGCACCTGCAGTATTCTGGACCTAGCTCAACTCTTGTGCAGTTCACTGCACCAGTCAAATCTGGTGATTCTTCCCTTGTTAGATAAAAGCTTTCTTAGTATTTTCTGTAAGTGCCACGAGAAGTTATTTACTTTACCAGACTGCAGGATGGACAGACCAGACTTCCTTGACTCATTTATCCAATCGTGTTTCCAAACCTGTCATGATCTAATCTTTGAGAAAGAGAGGCTAATAGGTATATATAATCTTCTCCTATATTCAAACAATGAAAAAAGAGAACAGAATAACAATGAAATTATGTACAGTTTTGAATGACTGCGCTTGGAAGGAGCAGGATAGGGGTACAGAGAGTATTGATCGGTCCACTCACAAACCTCAGGCATTACTGGTCATGATTATCAAACAGAAAATAAATAAATGAAAAAAGACACTTACTCTACGATAACGAAGTCATCAGTGGGTTTTAGGTGAGACATACCAGTGAAGAAAAAGCAGGTGTACAAGTAGAAGAAGCCCCCGATGACTACGTCTCCATCTCTGTGTGCACTGGTGCTTCTGCCTTGAAGACAGTCATCACTGGGCAAATTGCACACTGTGACAGGAAACTGCAAGAAGAGTAAGAGAATACTCAAAAGGGGCATCTTATCAGTTTCTGCAGATGCATAAGTCTGTGGTAAGATGGGTTGTGCAGTGTTGGCTTGGGGAATGGGTATCCTCTGTATGTGTTTATGTAGGGAGGGAGGTATCCATATACGAATGAAAGTGCATGCGGTTTTTATCCTCATGAAATACAGACACTCTAATGATCCTGAATTTTTTTCAACCAAACAGCCTCATGTCCTTGGAGGAATTTCTCACCACTACCCCTGAAGCTCTGCATCTGAGGCCTGGTGTCCCTGAGAAAAACACAAGTTGGAAAGTGTTTGAAGAGCAGCTTCTGCACCTCCAGGCACCATGATTTCTCTCTCATCACTTACACCCAGTTCCCAGGAGCCTCCTCCTCCTGGGTGGATTGTGTCCCAGACTCCCCAAGAGGCTTTTTGCATGGATGCCATTTGAGGTGATGCAAATCGGCTGCACCAGAGGATTCATTGTTCATTGTTTTTGAAATGACCTTGAGGGAACCGAAGTCAGTTATGAAGATTGAGGAGATAAACTCCCTAAGGCTCAAGAGAAGAAGTTACAGTCTCACTCATCGAGGAATCAGACCAGCCACAGAACCTGCCTCATATTGCTCATTCTTTTCCAAGTCATATATGCAATTTTAAAAAACTTCCAGGTACACATTTGGCCAGGCTGATGGCACATGTCTGTCATCCCAGCACTTGGGAGACAGAGGCCAGAGGATGGCCATGAGCTCGATGTCAAGCTAAGATACACAGTGAGCCAAGGCTAGCCTGAATTACATAGTAAGGCTGTGTCTCAAAACACACACACACACACACACACACACACACACACACACACACACACACGCACACACACACACACAGATCCAACTACACATATCTCCATTCCCTAAAGAGGCAGTAATTACACTTTATTCAGAGATTCCAAATCCATGACTTAAGGTTAAAAAAGTCACACGTTGGATTTCTGAGGTCTGCTGCTTCCAAGATTTAACTGCTGTGAATTATGCTGCTATGAACATTAGTGTGCATATATTCCTGTCGTGTGATGTCTTTAGATCTTTGGGAAAGATAAGTAGAAGAAGGAAAGCTGGGTCTGATGAAATTGATAATTTCGGTTCTGGTAATCCCAGCACTTGGGAGGCAGAGGCAGGAGGATTTCTGTGAGTTCAAGGCTGAGCTCAGGGCCAGCTTGAACTACAAAAGTGAGATCCTGTCTCAAAAAAAAAAATTACATTCTAAGAGTGCTAACAAAATACACAATTCTTTAAGCACCTGGTTGATGATATTTGTTAAAACATGAAAATGATTCAGTATTTGAATCACGGAGCTTATGTAACACAAGTATGCAGTAGCAGAACAGACAATAAAAATTTAATGTGTCCTTAGTAGTTAAAAACTGTTTTGAAGAACCTTGGCTTCTGTCATCTAGTGTCTTTGATGAAGAAGTGATATTTTCCTGCAGCATTAACTTCTGAACAGTCTTCTGAAGTGTGTGATATAGACAGAAAGAAACTAATCAAAGAGCCAAAGAGTGTCACTATGTATTGGGTGAGAAAAAATGTAATAATAAGGGCCAGCAATATAAACATACATGCACCACACACTGCTGTGGGGAACTGTAGACAACTTACTTGGACTCAAGAATTACTTACTGGGATTTATTTACTTGAATTTGAAAATGTCTGCCCTGCCCTGTAGAATCAACTGCTGGGATTATTGTGGACATCTGCCCCTTCCTGTGGGATTTTAAACCACAAGGATTACTGCACTAGGATAACTGGCTTTAAGACTTACTGGAATTTAAGGATGTCTACCCTGCCCTATGTAATCTTCAACTACAGGGAACGTTGTGGGACTACCCTCTTTTATGCATGCCATGATTATGGGTATTAAGGCTTGGTACCAAAAAAAGGTGTGGCAAGCTTGGGAGAAGGGCTCTTCTGCTTCCACTTTTGCTGCTACAGTTTTCAATCTTCTGCTGCTGTTGCTCAGAGTAACAAGAGTTGGACCCAGGTTCGGCTTTTTTCTCAAGGTTTGGCTTTGTTGTTTGTTGTTTGTTAACCCTTTTGCTGTGAGATTCATGGGGCACTAGAGTTTGCCATGAGGAGTCTAGCTACATCTTCTTTTCTGGACTCCCACACTCGACCACATACAACTTCCAAAAACAAACACTGTGGCTACAAAAGATGAGAAGAACACTGACTCAGTCAGAGTGGGACCTCAGTATTTTGATGCCCTTCAGAAATCACCTACATGAAATCCCAACAGTGAAATGTTAGAGTTGAGCAAAACCTTGGTATAAATGGACATAATAGATAGCTCTGGAGTGTTCCACTCAAACAAACAGAATAGATACCCTTCTAAGTGGTACATGGGACATTTTTCAAACTACACTACACTGCAGCCCATAAAGTTTGTTAAAGCAACTAAAATAATTGCAACTATCCCATGCATATTGTCAGACTATAATTTCTTCTATCCTGTGTCCTAGTAGTTACAAAGTTTCAGACATTTCCTCAATGTCTTCATTTTGAGTTGATTTTTCTTCCAGATGAGAAGAATTTTTCTTCCAGATGAGACAGAGGATCCTGGATTTACTGTCTTCTCAAAACTATTTCTAGGTCCTGTTTTCTCACAGGTATGCTTTCAGCACACTTATTGCAGGTCAGTGGCCTGCAGAAGCATGTGCTTACTTCTGCAGCATCTGCTCTGTTCCACTTTTTATGCTGTTCTTGTGCCAACAGAGCACTCCTGTTACAATGGTGCTGCCGTGTTGAGCAGGTGTCCGAATCCTCCAAGGTGGCTCCTTTTACTCAGCATTGCTCTGACTTTTCAGGGTCCTGTACTTGCTTAGCTCTTTCAGGATTTTTTCTAATCCTGTGAAAAGTGTCAGGAAAATTGCATTGAATCTTTCCCTCTTTTGGGACACACACTGACATTTTAAAAATATTGATTTTTCCTCTTTATGCATGTGGGAAGTCTTTTTACCTTCTGTTTCATTCTTCACTTTCTTTCTTCTAGATTTTGTCAAGACCTCATATTTTTGTTTATGCTTTGCTTTCCATTTATCTTTTTTCTTCTCCTAGTTGATTGGATTTGTCTTGATATATTTTTCAGACACCTCATTATTAGTGTATAGAAAAGGCATTGATCGTCATATGATTATTTTATATTCTGCTGCATCGCAAATTTTATGATATCTAATGAGGTTTTAGTTGTTTGTAATCTGGATGGGTAGAATCAAATTATCAACAAAAATAATTTGGATTTCTCATTTTGTGTTAGAAAACCTTTTAATTTTTTTCTGTTGCCTAATTTTTCTGGTTGAAATTTCTAGTAGCATACTGACTGAGTGCTTGTGAGTACATGCATTATCTTCAGATGATCTTCCAAAAGTATCTTCAGATGTATTCATTTGGTTGGCTGCAAGTTTGTCATGTACATATCCTTTACTATGTTGAATTAAGATAGTCCTATAGTTCATTTATCCAGTATTGTTATTATAAGAGGAATTGTAATGTTGTCAAGAGTTCTGTCTGCATCTCTTGAAATGATCATGTGTTTCCTACTGCTAATTATATTTATGTAATGCGTTAGTTTATTGAGTAATATATGTTGTCCTTTTATCTGTGAAATGAAATCAAGTTAATAGCAATAAACTTTTTAATAAGTTGTTAAATTTGATCTACAAGAATTTTATTGAGAAGTTTTCCATTTAAGTCCATCAAGATGCTGGCTCTGGGCCGGGATTTAGTTCAAGTGGTACCATGCTTACCTTGGATGCATACGGGCCCATGTTCAATTCTAGGGACTGCAAAAGTGAAAAAAAAGGATGCTGAAAAGCATATGCATCTTTTTTTGTTCAGTTTTATTGTTATATTTTTGACACACAGAGTGATCACATTCATCACAGGGAATTTGTAACTGTACATAATATTTTTTTTTTTTTTTTAGGTTTTTTGAGGCAAGGTCTCGCTTTGGAGTTCAGGCTGGCCCTGAACTCAGCCTCCAACTCATCACAGCAATCCTCCTGCCTCTGCCTCCCTAGGGCTGGGATTACAGGCGTGAGCCACCACGCCCGGCACTGGTATGTGGTACTGGTTGCTGCTGGGCGTGAGTCTCCACACCCAGTATTGTTATGTGGTTACCGGGGATCGAACCCAGGTCTTGCGCTTGCAAGACAGGCGCCGGAACCACTGAGCTAAATCCCCAGCTCCATAATATTTTTTAATTCTTCTTTTCTTCCCCTATTCCCATTCTCCTCAGTCCTTTCCCCTCCTCCATTTACAAAACCTGTTTCTATTCTTTTCCCTCCACTCTTTTTATTTTTTGCCACTTTTCACTTCCTTCCCTTTCTAATCCCCTTTCTCTTATTCTCCTCATTTCAACCTTTTTTCTACAGCTTAACCTTTATCCTCCCCTTAGGTTATTAAGTACCCTTTGAGTTTCTCAGACAAGAGAAACAATGTGATATTTAAACACGTGTGCCCAATTTATTACACTTAAAATTGTGTTTTAAAGTTACATATATTTACGTTACCCAAACAGCTAAAAGCATTGTATCACAATGTTATGTGCCTATACATAACTTGCCCTTCTTTACTGAATGTTTAGATTAGAAGCTCTGTCTCTCTCTCTCTCTCTCTCTCTGTCTCCCCATCTCTCTTTAACAGAGCTTAGTTTGTAATTGTTGAGAATTAATTTCAAAATTTTATTTGTTCTGTGTTGATTCATAGAGCCACACCACTCAATATGAATAAGGAACTTATTAACTTGTGAGAAGTATGCATTTAAAATTTGGTGCCCACTCTGATTTTTAAGTATAATGAAAGCAATAGATATATATTTTGTTTATCAGTGACTGGAAGTATTTTAGTAAGGGTGAGTTCAACTACAAGAAAGGAAATTATTTTACCACTTCTAAGAATGTTTTAAGAAGCATTATGCACTACCTGGGCCAGGAGAGAGTCTGGGGGAGATTAGGTGGGACAGGGAGGAGGACCTGACACTTTCGTGGGGCTGGTCTCCCTCAGAAATGTTGCCCAGAAAGGGCACTGTGTACCCAGGGCACAGAGCTGGCCATGTGCCATGTGTCCCCCGACCTGACTAGCAGCCAGGATCCAAAGGACAGAGGAGGAGAGATTTCTGCGGAGAGCTTTCCTTGGCTCCTTCTGATGTGCTAGTCAAGTAGGAACAGGCCATGTGGGCAGTAGTGTCCCTCCCTGTGTATGAGCTGCAGTGCCACAGGGTTCATAGTTCACTCCACTGTGTGGATAAATGGTGAGGATGTATCAGAAGAAAGAGGAAGATTAACCCCATTCTTTAATCTTAAGGTACCTGGGAGAAGAAAAAGAATTACTGTGTTATTTATGAATATATTCCTATTTTACACAGAAGGAACATTTAAAATTCAACATGTTTGTCTTATGAAAAAAACTACCTAATTCTAAATAAAGACAAACACATTTCTCTAAATGTTATTAATTGACTAAAATTCATGAGTAAAATGTGATGGGGTTTGATCTTAAACATGTCTCCTCCTGAATGTTGACTTCCTGTTTCTGTGACACACACAAAATCTGTTCACCTGCAATGCTGTCTTCTCAATGACAGTGACTGTACTAGACTCATTCTTAGATGTGTCTTCTTCTGAATCTAACATTTCTAACCATGTTCCAGTCAGGGCACATACAAGACCTACTTGTCCTGGAGTATCATCTTCTACATGGTTCCTACGACTACTATACTTGACTCATTTTGGTCACCAAAAGAAGAGGCCATTTGTCAGCCCAAGCCTCGTGCTCATTCTTACTCTTCCAATCACTGCTGGGACTCCATGCATGTGAGGTGGGATTAAAATATACAGCGAATGTGTAAATTAAAACTTATTATATATTGTGAAATAGAAAATGCTCAGTGTAAAATAAGTTGAAGGGGAAAAATGATGAGATTGTAACAAAAAAGTAAGGAAACAAATTTTATGTATATGGGGGGGCGGTAGGGTGGGTAGGGCTATGGAAAAAAATGAGAATTAAGTTGTGTCTTATACTGGTACAAATCCCCATTATGGAGTACAATCATGATGCATATATGTAATGTACCAATAAAGATTAAAAAATGAAAAAAAATTATTAGCGTCAAAGACACATGGCCATTGATCCACACAAGCTCTTTCTTCAGTCTTATGCCATCTTCCTTGTTGCCTTCTGAGCATCTCTGGAAGGCCTCTGTCCTGAGCATCTGTACAAGTGCTGATAAAAATTCGGAGAACGTTACTGCTTAGCACCCTCTGATAGAGATGCAGGCTCAACACAATTGCCGTGCTCTCAGCAACTGTACTGGACATGGTCCAGTTTAATTCTGGCTGTTACTCAGAGTAAAGATAAGATGAACTTTGAATATTTTTAATCAATTCTGGACACTGAAACAGTCAGAGTATGCAAAGAAAGTCACTTATGCACAAAGACTGTCCAGGACTCCTTCAGAAAAGGAAGGGTGTGGAAAGAGTGTCTCACAAGTGGGAGTGACTATCGAGGAAAATTAATGGCAAAGGATCTTCTACTGTCATTTGTTTTAATTGAATCATTCAATGCAATTTGGATCACATATAATATATGTACAAATATAGGTATGTTAACATAACACCTGTGACACACACATACATATAACACACACAGTGTTATGAAAAAAAATTAGAAAGTTGACGGGAAAATTAAGCAACCTAATGCTATGCAATTAGATTTTACTGGAAGAAAGAAACAACCATAAGAAATTTACATTATAATGATGATGGCTATAAGTAAATGTTACACTACTACAAAAAGTAGAAAATGTCACAAGTTCATTAAAGTGCAACTTATTTCGCTTTTAAGTATAGCTCTAGACAAATAGTGCTGATAAACCTCATGTCTTCCAAGTTTTCACAGCAAAAAATGCACAATGAACTTTAAGAAGGCTTTTTACTCCTCGAGTGTATTCTATCTTTGAACTTAGGTAAAGAATGTCTATCTGTCCCTAATAAAATAATATGACACTTGGGGACAAAGATGCAGCCCAGCAGCCC
>PVIR01035628.1:0-16322 GCA_004026965.1 Petromus typicus | reverse complement strand
TTAGGTTTTTTGAGACAGGGTCTCGCTTTGTGGTTCAGGCTGGCCCTGAGCTCAGCCTCAAACTCACATCACAATCCTCCTGCCTCTGCCTCCCGAGTGCTGGGATGACAGGCGTGAGCCACCATGCCCGGCACTGTGGTATGTGGTACTGGTTGCTGCTGGGTGTGAGTCTCCACACCCAGTATTGTTATGTGGTTACCGGGGAATCGAACCTGGGCCCTTGCGCTTGCAAGACAGGCGCCGGAACCACTGAGCTAACTCCCCGGCCCTTAAACTTTTAATTTTGAAATAATTCTAGATTTTTAGTACCGTCACTGTATATCCTTCACCCAGCTCCTCTTTATCTTGTATAACTACAGAATATTGATCAAATATAAGGCATTAATCTTGATAACAATAGTATTAACCATAGTGTAAAATTTATGTAGCCTTGAGGGTTCTGCAATGCACTTGTCATTGTTAGTCTGTCGTGCCTCCTTAGTTCCTTGTGATCTATGACAGTTCTTTGGCCTTTAGCTTATCCTTCATGACCTTGAGACTTTTGAAGAACAGTGGTCAGGTCGTTCAGTAGTGTGTCCTTTAATTTGGGTTTGTGTGATGGTTTGTTATGATTAGAGTGAGATGGAAAATTCTCATGATGAGATTACCATATATTGAAATTAAACGACTAAATTTAAGAAAGGGAGAAGTTACCTTCATTTTGCCTCATGGTCCTAGTGAACGTCTCTGTCTGCCTCCTCAGTGCGCTGCTCTGTACCTTCAATAGCCACCGCGTATAAGCACTTGCTCTGCTCACAACTTAATGATAGGGGCTTGAGGCACTGCAGAGGGAAGGTCACTCCTCCTTCCTCCGTCCTTCCCAACAAGTGTTCTCAAACTCAAGGAAGGAATTGTATCTCCTTCGTTGAATTACAGGGAAGACACGGGTGCTCCTTTTGAAAAGGTTTGATCAGAGTCCCTGGAAAAAAGCTTCAAGAGAATAATGAAGATGAAAGCTAGAGTAGGTATGAGAGAGTAGGAAATGAAAATGTGCTGACAAATGTTTCAAGAAAACACTCCATGAATCCTCCAAAAGCTAGGATTGACGGTCCCATTTGACCCGGCCATCGCCCTGCTAGGTATATACACACAAGAATTAAAAGACTCATATCACAGTGACATATGTGCACCCATGTTTATAGCAGCCCAATTTGTGATTGCTACATCTTGGAAACAACCCAAATGTCCATCAACTGGAGACTGGATAAAAAAGCTGTGGTTCTTCTACACAATGGAGTATTACTCTGCCATAAAAAATGATAAGTTTGAATCATTTCTACTTAAATGGACATACCTCGAGGATATCCTCATAAGTGAAATAAATAGGGCACAGATAGGTACATATCGCATCTTTTCTCTGGTATGAGAAAATAAAGATGTAAATGAGTCCTAGCATTTTATGTTATTTATTGTGAAATAGAAAATGCTCAATGTAAAATAGGGTGAAGGGAAAATGTTGAGATTGCAACAAAAAAGTAAGGAAACAAATTTTATGTATGTGTGGGGGGGTGGTAGGGTGGGTAGGGCTATGGGAAAAAATGAGAATTAAGTTGTGTCTTATACTGGTACAAATCCCCATTATGGAGTGCAATCATGATGTGTATACTTAATGTACCAATAAAGTTTAAAAAAAAACAAAAACAAAAAACAAACAAAAAAAAGAAAACACTCCATGGATGGAGAACGTAGCTGTGTGTGGGGTGACAGCAAAAGGCGAGTATCTCTGAGCTGGTCCTGGGGAAAAGCAGATTCCCTGGGGTGGATGTGAAAGGTAAAGTCTGATACAGGAGGATAAACAGAAAGAAAACTCTGCTGGACAAAAATCCAGCATTTAGTGGGTATGTGAGGGGAAAGTAGGTCCCTCCTCTATCACAGTACCTCACGCCCCCACTCCAGACCTGGGGCGGGTGACGTCTCGGGAGTCGTCTGAGGGGGGAGCCAGTGATAGGAAGTTTGCCTTACCAAGACCTTGTCTCATACATACTTTTAACCTTTACCAATCTTCCTGGAATATTTTAGAGGTCTAGACTTAGCAACCTTCAACCTGGCCTCCTCCTTGTGTCTTAATCTCCTTTATCTGTCAAATGAATAAAATAATAACTTCACTCTTGATATATATTGTGAAGAATACATGAGCCATGTATATACAATGCTTAATGTAGTGTCTGGTATATAAATTAACATTTAAATAATATTTACTACTTTTATTGATCATATGTTCAGAATAATGAATAATAATAGTTGTACCTATCAGTAAACACAAAAGCGTGCACCAGATGCTTGTTTTCATTTTTGTGATAGTGGGGATTGAACCCAAGGCCTTCACAATGAGCTCTAGCCCAAGTCCCTTTTAATTTTGACACAAGGTCTTGCTAAGTCACTAGGTTGCTCAGGTTGGGTCACACTTGCAGTCCTTCTGCCTTGGCCTCCCAGAGTGTTGGGATTATAGGCATGCACTACCGTCCCCGGCTAACACAAGTTGTGACAAACACTAGACTTGACAGACAGAAATTTCCCCATGACAGGCCAGCATGATTATTATGAAGTTACAGTTAAGGCTCAACGAAGGTACATTCATCCAGTGAAATGGCATACAAATTCATACTCTTATGTTTTCTACATACATACACTGGGTCATTTATGTATACTGTCCTCAGAAAGGACAGAAACTCTTTCAACATATACAACTAGGGACACCCCAGCCTCACTTCCATTTTGTATCGTGTCTTAAAGTGAGTGTGCTACATTACAGAGCACCAGCCATAGTTAATTTGAACACCCCCATCCCCCACATCATTCACATGTGAGAATCCTCCAGAGTACTTGTTAAATATATAGATTCCTGGTGTCATCTTAGGTTCTTGGGATAGAACTGACCACAAATATCACTTAGAGAAATCATGTAGACAGTGATTTGGTTACATGCAGGCATTCCCCTGACATAGCTGTGGAAGGATTGCAAGAATTTGCAAGTGCAAAGGCCCTGGTTCAATCCCTGGTAACCACATACAACAATGTCGGGTGTGGTGATTCATACCCACCAGCAATCAGAACCACATACCACAGTGCCGGACGTGGTGGCTCACACCTGTAATCCCAGCACTCGGGAGGCAGAGGCAGGAGGATTGCTGTGATGTGAGTTTGAGGCTGAGCTCAGGGCCAGCCTGAACTACAAAGCAAGACCCTGTTTTAAACAAACAAAGAAACAAACAAACAAACAAACAAATAAATAAAATTCCTAGAAATAAGGCCAGAGTCCAGTTCAGTAAATGTGGAGTGGGACCTGATCCTTAAGCAGCCTCCAGGTCATGCTAAGATGTCGCTTTGCATTGCTGAAATAAAGTACTGCGCTCAAGATTCCGAGGTCAGGATTCTGGGGCTGGGCTAGCACTTTTCCAGAAAGGCCACCATAAATGACTTGTGGAGACTGCTGGCAGGAGTGTCAACCTCTGTGCCTTCTGCTCCCTCCAGAAGTACACCATTTCACTCAGAACGTGTGAGCCGCTTCCTCAGGATGCACACTGCCATCTTTCCCGTGGGAAAAAGAATCAGCTGACCCCCTTCCTTTCATTAGCACCGACTGTGTCCTCGCTTAGCTCAGACTAACGCACTTCGCCTCACATAATGGCGCTCGCTCCTTTCAGTGAACAGCAATGAGGAGTGGGAGCAGTTGGGAAAGTCTGGAGACACCACAATGGCTGAGGGATAATGAGGGTGAGTGTAAATTAGATTAAGAGCCAGGTGTGCCTACGAGTTGGACAAAAGCCTTTAGACCGTAAGGAGAATTGGACTGAAAGTGAAAAGTGTGTAGTATGGAAACGGAAACAGATTTCACAAAGTGAAACAAAATGTCTTTATTTTCACCATTTTGTCCAAGATGTTTTTATAAAAGAGCTATTATATAAGTGCTACATATTTATTGGAGGAGGAAAAGGAGGAGGTTGATGAAGCAAGGAAAACTAATTAAAAACTCATCTATAATTACACAATGCAATACTGTTAATAATTTAGATTGAAATCCTCCTGAGTACATTCTTGTGAGTCTGGGTTTTCTTAAAGTGAAAGTTCTAACTAAAATACTATAATTTCACATAGACTTAGTAAACTGGATCATTAGCCCAGTTTTCTATTTGTGTTTTCTGTATTAATAAAGATGCTTTACATAGTATCTTTAGAATATGTTCATTTTTAGTTTATCTGTGATTTACTTTTGTACGCAATATGAAAATAACCCTGAATATCACACTTCTTCCGTATTTTTTCCCAAACAACAAAATTATTTTCCCATCAGAATTTTTAAATAGTGAAAAAAAAATCCACCTGACAAAAACTATTACATCATTTAATCCCCGTCATCCTGTGAGGCAGGTAGTTTCGTTAGCTCGCCCCTAGAGACGAGAAAGTGGAGGCAGAGAAAGGGTGAATAGTTTGGTAAAAAGTAGAACCAGACTTGATTTTAGAAGTGGTCAATAGACCTTGACTTTATTAAGTAAATATTTAAAGAGATCACTTTATTCTGTCCCTCAATCATAATTGATTCCCATAACATAGCTGGAGTATTCTATTTCTAGAGCTTCTGTCTCCCTGGGGACAGCAGTGTAGGCAAGCTAGTGCTGAAGACCATGTCTGAAGAAACATTTCAAATATTAAATATATAATTAACCCAAAACTATGTAATAAGAATGACACTGATTTATGTGTCCTTCTGCCTGTTTTTTTTCAACTAAAAACTTGTAACCATAATAATTAATGCTACATTATTTAAAAAAAAATCATTACAGAAACAAATGCATCTGTGAAAAGAGAAAATATGAAATGGTTTAAATCTTCTGATGTAACAAGATCTCTTTGACTTGTCCCATACTGTTCTTTTTCTATTAGGCTTTCTTTCTGGGAGTTATTTTTGTATTATCTAAAACTTCCAGCGATTCCCTGTGGCAATGAGAGAACATCCAAACATCCTCAAGTGTCCCTCTGGCCGCTCACAGTGCAGCCCAACCTGCCTTTCTCTGTGATTCTCTGCTGCTGTAGGCACAAGAGTATGTCTGACAGTATTTTTACTAAGGGGCATCTCTTCTTAGAAAAGACATGTCTTTCTAAGAGGGAGCACAATAATAATTTGGCTAGTCATCTAGTTAAATCTGGACATTTTAAAAGAAAAACTGGTTCCACACGGTGTAACTAGCTCAAGTCATATAGCAAAGAGAGGTCTTACTGAGGGCAGAAATTCATTTTTTCCACTCCTGGAGTAGCTGCATGTATAGATCATGTAATTTGTGCTCAATAAATATTTGTCAAATGTGCTGCATAATTAATTTGCAGTGCTAGACTACATCCTGTTGACCTGCCAGGAATTGCTATCTTTGTTGTGAATGAGTGAAATGAGCCACATAGTTCCCAGGCAGGGAAACATGACAGACTTTCTGAAGAGAACTATGTATAATGGGGTGAGCTGTCCATTGACCCTTGCAAGTAGTAGGGGAGAAGAACCCACGAGGAGAGGTGGCACATCTCGGTTACACGGATAATGTCTCCTCAAACTCCCACTAGGAAAAGGCTGAAGGCTGCTATGAGAAGGTCTTTTAGCAAAGACCCCCTCACTGCCTGGTCCTGGACACCAGAGAACACTAGAATCCTAAATCATTTGAATTCGAAGAGAATATTTTCTGTGGGCTGATATGACCCTTGATGCTGGGGCGAGGGGGTGGTCGATGAGGAATTTTTAAAAAGACAGAAACAAATTTCAGAGTTTAGGAGAGCCAGGAGGAGATACGTCTCTAGCGGACACTCTTGACAACCTCTGTGGCTGACACATGTTTATTAGCCAGCAAGAAGCATAGAGGAAAGTGGTTGTGCATTATTTGCAGAACAATAATGGTTGAAAAAATACTTTTAAAAATGCAGAAAAAGTTAAACTTTTATAAGGCGAGTGTATGAGAAGAGAACAAGTTCTTCCTTATACCCGGATGCCTGCCCACTTAATAAGGAACTAGCTTTCTTTGTACTGTCCTCGACAGATGTCATCTTGCCCCAGGAGCACTGTGTTTATGAGTTTTTTGCACAAAGTCAGGAAGCCTGTGGGTTTGTTTTTTTTAACTTTTCTCTTCCTGAAGCAATTTACACTGACCTTGGACTTTATAGGATCCAAGTCACAAAGCCTAGTTCCAAACAATCATTGAAATTCTTCATTTTTAAGAAGACTAAAGTCTAGAGTGTAGAAACTGGTATATAGCAACCATTTGTGGAAAGCAGTCACTGAGAAGCCCTATGAATTATTTTGGCATGATTTTTAAACTGTGTCCTATAAGTGCATTCTGGGTCCCCTTCCTGTTCTGAATGTGCTGTCCATAGCTAGAAAGCTTGTGTGTGGGTTATCGTTCTGCTTCCCCTACTCCTATTTCTACTTCTACCAGAGTAAGAGCTGGGGCCTCTGAATTGGATTTCATAGGGCAAAAAATATGACTGAGTTAAAAACCATCGGTCTAGATTTAAGGTAAGGAAATTTAAAAAGTGGATTTCTGTAAAATTTCACTTTTCTGTCCCAGACTCTTGTAGTAGTCCACTGTATTGAAGGATTTAACTCAGTACAACAATTTACAGCTCATTCATTTTGGAGATACGTAATATCTTGCTTAGAGTGGGGAATAGCAAGGAATTACAACTTATTTTTAGTTCCCATGTCAACCCTTTAGTTTCCAGCCTTGAAGAAGGGTTGCAAGTTCAAGTCCCACCTACACAATTTAGCAAGATACTGTTGAGGAAAAAAATAATAAAACTCCAGCAGTTATCTTGGGTTCTCAGTGGTGTCACCAGTACTAAAACTATTTTTGAAAGTTCTTTTTATGAAACTGCTTTCAAAATTCCAAAGCATAATTATTCTCAATATTTACAGATGTGGCAAAGATATATCTTTTGAGTGTGAGTTTTCATTTGAGGAACAATTTCTAGGATCACATCTAGTGGGCAACATAGAGATCAAAAGTAAAATACCACATGGGCCTTAAACTGGATATAGCTGGAAGGAAGTAGAGCTACTTTTTCAGGTGTTTTTGAAAAACATCTTTGAGAAAGGAATACCAGGAAGGCTTTCAGGTCTGGTTACAGCTTCTCAAAATAAGTGTAGAATCTTAACTAGACCAACTTGAAAGCCCAGCACTTCCCCAATAAAAATGATAAACATCTTAGTGTAGAGGAAAGAGTGAGGCCTCTAAAATTTGTTAGGATTTGGATTTTAAATACATCCCTAAGACCATATGTTAAACACTTGTGTGGTCACCAGCCCATGATGCTATGGAGCAGCGGTGGAAAATTTGGGAAATGAGCCTGACGGGAGGAAGTGACTGGGGACATGCCCCTGAGGGGGATATTGAAACAATGGCCCCTTCCTGTCTGTCTCTTTGCTGTGTGCTGACACACCGCACTTGATCTGAAATCCCATCTTCACTATTTCCTGCAGGACCTAGAGTATTAGTTTAATATATCCTTAACTTAGTTTCCTCATCTGTGTCATGTGCCCAGTAATTCTTATCTGGCAGGATTGTTAAGGAAAACAGACACTGTAAAGCATCCAGCCAGGCCTTGATCACACTCAATAAATGGCCAATATTAGCACAACTATTACAGTTATGTTTCTCTAAAACTGTCTTTGGTTTGCAGTTATGGTTTTATTGGGTTTGTCTTCTTCACGAAAACAGGGATCTTGGCAAATGTTCAAGATGTGTGAAAAGTAAAGTAGATCTCTGAACAATTCTCTTTTGACCTTTTTAACCTGCTTCTCCCTCCTCACAGCTTCACATGCCATGTACTTTAATAACAAATACGGTGGGCTCCATTTTGAATGAGTTCTTTTGTTTCTCAGATGGGACGATAGCCCAAGTCTTTCTGCTATGCACAAGCTTGCACCCAAGTTCAATCCTGAATATCTCCTCAGTGTTGACTGAGTCCATGCACAGTGAGCCTGCCACTCTCCCACCTGCTGTCCAAGGCATTTCAAGGAACTAATACTCCCTGTGTGCCTATTTTGTACACTAATCAGGCTATTTCATTCTCATATCCATGACTTTAAAAGGCCAGGTGGGATGACTAGTCTCACCTTCCAAATGAAGATGCTGATATTCAGAGAGTGAGCAATTTTCTCAACGACACACAGTGCCCATGTTATTAAAGACCGTTGTCTAAACAGAGTTGTGAGAATCAAAACACAGACAGGATAACGTTGATTCCCAACATCCCCAGCCATGGCTGGCCAGCTCCAGGTATGTCGAGTATGTGGTCCTGGGCTTCCTTTCAGCCTCCTCCAGAACCAAATCTTTAATCACAGATGGAAGAAGAGAAGTCACAGAATCATGTGGGGACCCCAGTTTTAACCAGAAAGGTATGAAGCCTTAACTCTTTGAAAAAGAATATGTTACCCTGAGTTTTCTATGACGTGAGGACAGGACACCTCATTCTCAGCATCTGAACACCTGGCATTAGAGCCAACATCATTTTGAAAAGCAAAATGGTGAGGGATCAACTGCACTACTCTGTCTATTTGAGCTGTGGCCTGCTCTTTGCTAAAGAAAGACCTTGATATAGAACTCACCCAGCCCGGACTAAAGTTCACAAGATCCTCCAGCTCTAAAGAGTAGACATAATGTAGCCATGTATGGGATGTCAGGACATAGGGACTAAAAAACCGCATATGCCTGGGAAATTTACTTTGCTACTTGTTAGCCTCATGATTGGCCTTGGGGGGAGTTACTTATTTTCCAGGCCTGTTTTCTCTGCAGACTACATGAACCAGTGCCCATAAAACAATAGCTAGCAGATTATAAACACTTTAAAAATGTTGGCCAGTGTGCTTTTTAATTAAAATTTAAGAAACATTCAGGAATATATTTACTCCAAATTTTCTCCTGGTGACTCTATAAAGCAGTTTCTTTCCCTACCTGTGTTGTAATCTCGTTAATGAAACACAGTGATTTGGTTCTGCCTCTGGGAGGTCTAGAATAAATGTTGCACTTGCCTGGAAATTATTCTCCAAGATGCAACAATCAGTCCCATTTCACATCTCAGTCAAATCAAACTTCTGTAAACACTGCTTTCCCCTCATGTTATTCACATTCCCCAAATCTTTCAACCTTTTCTGCTTGATTTCTGGAGCCTTCTACAATGTGGCTTTTTGTGTCTGTAAATATTATCTTTTTTTTTTTTTTTTTTTTTTTTTTTTTTTTTTTTTTTTTTTTTTTTTTTTTTTTTTTTTTTTTTTTTTTTTTTTTAGACAAGGTCTCGTTTTATAGTTCAGGTTGGCCCTGAACTCAGACTCAAACTCAGCAGTCCTCCTGCCTCTGTCTCCGGAGTGCTGGGATTACAGGCATGAGCCACCACGCCCGGCACTGTGGTATGTGGTTACCGAGTATCTAACCTGGGCCGTTGCACTTGCAAGGCAGGTACCAGAACCACTGAGCCAAATCCTCGCCCCAGTATTATCAATTATTAAAATCTACCTCTATTTCTACCTCCTCATTAAGTCCTCTATAACCTTTTGTTGGACTTATCTATGAATTCTTTTTTATTAGTACATGTTTGCAGTACATAATCATAACAGTTACAATCATGGTGAGTTGATACATGTGCACATACATCTTAATTCTTTTTTTTCTCTTTTAAAAATCTCTTATCTTTCCTCTCCTTCCCTGATCCTTCCAAGTCTCGGTCCCCTTCCATTTGCAAAAGTTCTTTTATTCATCATTTTCCCCTTCAATTCATTTTTTCACCCCCATTTCCTCCCTTCCTGCCATCTCCCTCCAGTCAGTGCATTTGAACAAGGCCTCCCTACTTGCTGTTTATCTACTATTGTGGAATATACATATACTTTCTCCTATAAGAGAAATTATCAGTAGCATAACACACTAGCCTGCTTGGTTCTTTGTCACTTTAAATGGAACATTTAAATATCCCATGCTAGATCTCTAAGTTTCTTAAGGGAAAAGCTCATATCCTACATATAAATCTTTGAACCCTTCTAACAATCAGTACAGAACTAGGAAATAAGCACTATAAATTTCATTAATTTATTGGGATTTTTCTCCTTTCTGGCTACAATGTTTTCATCTGAACAGTGACAGTATTGTGAACATCTACATTTATTGCTCAATAGAACTATGATAAAAAGAATCTTTTTATATATCAAACTTTTATGAGAAAAAGAAAATAAATCTTAGTCACTGGTGTAAATCGGAAGGATCATGTTTTGAGGTACTATAAAGTTGATGATTTCATAATATTTCTCACCTCTCTGGAAATTCCAGAAGACTAAGACTTACCGCTTCTCCCTCCATAAAGACTAGGAAAAATCAGAACCAATGAGTTGGAACATCGCCCAGGTGAAGAAGCGCTTGGAAAATTTCCCCAGAACCCAGTATGAGCATATCTCATGTATTACTTGAATAATATATTTTCTTCCTTATTACTACATATTTGTGCTACATAATGAAGACATTTGTTGTAAGTAGTTGGTACATATATGTGAAATGTCCTAATTCTTTTATACCCTTCCCCAGCCTCTCTTCACTCTCCTTCAGCCTCTTGGTCCTCATCTCTTCTACAAAACATCTGTCTCCCTCTTTCCAAAGTGCATCCATTTCCTATGAATGACTCACATTTATCCTTTTTAATGGAGGAGTAGTACTGCATTGTGTATAAACACCACATTTTCTTTACACATCCATCTGTTGATGGACATACAGATTGACTTCAGTATTCACTATCATGAACTGTGCTGCTGTGAACATGGGTGTCCATGTATCACTGTAGTGTGATGTCTTTAACTTTTTCAGGAAGATGCCTACAAGAGAAATGGCCGGTTTGAATGGGATTTCTAATTTTAGCATTTTGAGATATCTTGATGTACATTTCCATAGTGATAGCACTAGTCTACATGCCCACAAGCAATATAGAGTTTTCTTCTTCTTTTTTTTTATCATTGATTTTATTGGTACATTTTGTATACCTATCATGATCGCAATTGGCATTGAGTATTTGTACCAGTACATGACATGAACTAATTCTCATTTTTTCCCATTTCCCTGCACACCCTACAAGTTCTCACCCCTTATATACATAAGCTTCGCTTCCTACTTTTTTATTGTTGTTTTTTTTGAGACAGGGTCTCACGTTTGTAGTTCAGGCTGGCCCTGAGCTCAGCTTTGAACTAACGGTAATCCTCCTGCCTCTGCCTCCCGAGTGCTGAGATTACAGGAGTGAGCCACCACACCCGGCACTTTGCTTCCTTTTTCTAACCATCAAATTTTTTTCTTTCCCTTCTCTACTTACCCCTTCCCCCCTTTTCCCTTTCAATATTTTCTATTTCACAATATCTATGATATATACTAGAGAAAAGATATGATATTTACACATCTGTGACATAGTATTCCCTCAAGGTACATCCATTTGAGCATAAATGATTCAAATTTATCATTCTTTATGGCAGAATAATACTCCATTTTATTAAAAACAAAATAAACTACATCTTCTTTATCTAGTCTCCAATGGATGAGAATTTGGCTTGTTTCCAAGATTTAACTATCACAAACTGAGCTACTATAAGCATAATTGAATATAGGTCATTGTGATATGAATCTTTTCATTCTTTAATATATGTCCCTATCAGGGGAATAGCAGGGTCAAATGGAACCTCTAATCCTAGCTTTTTGAGGAATCTCTACACTGATCTCCACAGTGGTTGCATCAGTCTATATTCCCACCAGCAGTGGAGAAGGGTTAGAAAGGTTCTTTTTTTTTCATCATTGATTTTATTGGTACATTTTGTATACATATCATGATCACAATTGGCACTGAGAATTTGTGCCAGTACCACCAGCATCAGTACCCCACAGCATCACCACTATTACTTATTATTTGACTTCTTGATAATAGCCATTCTTTATTAAAATGGAATCTCACTGTTGTTTTAATTTGCAGTTCTCTAATGGCTAGTGATATTGAACATTTTTCATATATTTACTGCCATTTGTATTTTTCTTCTGAGAAGTGTCTATTCATTTCAACCACCTATTTTTTACTGTATCTTTTATTGGGGGGCTAATTTTTTTTTTTTAGTTTTTACATGTTCTAAATATCATTGTTCTCTCCAACATCTAGCAAGAAAAATTATTTCCCCTTCCACAGGTTGATTTTTCTCCGTTTATTGTTTCCTTTGGTATGCAGCTTTTTAATTTGATATATCTCCATTTTTTATTCTTTTTTTTTTTTTTTTTTTTTTTTTTTTTTTTTTTTTTTTTTTTTTTTTTTTTTTTTTTTTTTTTTTTAGATTTTTTGAGACAGGGTCTCGCTTTGTGATTCACGCTGGCCCTGAGCTCAGCCTCGAACTCACATCACAGCAATCCTCCTGCCTCTGCCTCCCGAGTGCTGGGATTACAGGCGTGAGCCACCACGCCCGGCACTCCATTTTTTATTCTTGAAGTTATTCCTTGTGCAATGCAGATTCTTTTTAGGTAGTCCTTGCCTATGCCTATGACTCCAAGAGTTTTACCTAGTTTGCCTTCCAGCACATCAACTGTTTCTGTTTTAATGTTTATATTTGATTCCAGTTCAGGATATAGCAAGAAATATGAGTCTAAATAGTGTGTTCTGTGTGTGGATAACCAGTTTTCCCAACTCCATTTGCTAATGGAGACATTTTTGCTCCAACATAAGTTATTTGCCCATTTGTCAAAGAACAGATAGCAGAATGTGTCTGAGGTTGTTTCTGCATCCTTTATTCTGTTCCACTGGTCCACATCTGTTTTTAAACCAGTACCTTTTTGTTTTAATCATTGTAGTTTTGTAATATAATTTCAAATCTGCACTGTGATGCCTTCTGCTTTGTTCTTCTTAAGCTGATAAGATACTACACGTGATCCTAGCCAAAAGGCTGGGAAGCTAGTTTTGATTTCTATGAGACAGGGTCTCACTTTGTAGTCAGGCTGGCCTCAAACTTACAGTAATCCTCTTGCCTCTTCCTCCTGAGTGCTGACATTACAGACCTGAGCCACCACACCTGGCATTGTGGTATATGGTTACTGGGGATTGAACTTGGGAACTTGTGCTTGCCAGGCAGACATCGGAACCACTGAGCTAAATCCCTGGCCCCAAGAAGCAATATTTGTTCTTGTCATTCAGCATTGCTTCAGCTATTCTGGCTCTTTTCTGGTTCCACTTGAATTTAGTGTTTTTTCTATAGTCCTGTAAGCAACGTTGTTGGTATTTTAACTGGGATTGCATTACATCTATAAATCCATTTTAAAAGTATGGCTATTTTTGACAGTGTTGGTTCTGCCTACTCAGTAACAGGGTCTTACTTTCCATTTGCTAATCTCAATTTGATCTTTTTCAGAGTACTGTAGTTTTTATTACAGAAGTCTTTCACTTCCTTGCCTAGGTTAACTCCTAAATATTTAAATTTTCTTGATGTTTTTATGAATGGTATTTCTCAATTTCTTTTTCAGTGAATTCATTATTGATGTACAGGAACTATTGATTTTTGTGAGATGATTTTGTATCTTGCTACATTGCAGAATTTAGTTATTAGCTCTAGAAGTCTTTTGATGGAATTTTTGGAGGAATTTTAGGTAAAATATAATATATGAAAATAATAATAATTTGACTTCTTTCATACACACACACACACACACCTCCCTTTTGCTTCTTTTTTGTTGAAATTGTTTTTTACTTTTATTAGTACATGTTTTCAATATAAAATGATTACATTCAATAAAGGAGATTAGTACATGTACATACCACATTTCAATTAGCTTCTTTCCCTCCTCTACTACCCTTTTATTTTTCCAGCATCAGATTCATTTTTATCTTATAAAATGCTGTAAATGTGTTATCATATATACAGATTAAAAACTAGACCAATAGGCCAAAGAACATATAAAACACATAAGACAATTGAATTAAATTAAGGTATACTCTTTAAAAAATTGTCCACAGGAGATTATATTTGTTTTCCCACTACCTCCAGCACTTTTGACCTCTACTTGGTTAATATCATTACTTCTTATACCACATCAGCTCCTTTGATTGGCTCTTCATAAGGCAGGTCAGTCACACAAAAAACATGCTTTGTTACAATTTCCTTCTTCAATTCAGTGATTATTTTGTTCAAAACCTTCCTCTTACCATTCATGTTCTGTACTTTCTTGTTACCATCATTATTGTTCTGCACATTTCTGTCATCTACATCAGCGCTGTGCATATTCCAGTTACCTCATTAGCACTCTGCACATCTGTGTCACCTTCATTACTGCTTTGCACTTTTTACCATCACGCTTGCTCTGCACTTTCTTTGGATCCATGCTGGCTTGAATAATACTATACAGTACTGTATGTGCTAAAAAGCACACAAGAAACTTCCCAGCAAGTACTCATAGGTCTGTCTGTGACTGCAGTCTTGACCAGAGAAAACCACAACCATGTGTCAGAGCAAAGAAGATGGCCACATTCGTGTTCGTGTGAGGAAGATGGCCACAGTCATGTTTGTCACCTGATGTGGAGTTCATGAATGAAAGCAAAATTTTGTTGAACACTTCTGAACCAAATTGTTAGTGAACAGAAGCATTCCTGAGCCAGTGTATTACTGTATTTTTAAAGGGGGAACAAGCATATAAGTGACACAACTCCAAGTTCCACCAATAGTATAATCATACAGTAGACTCTTGGCTTACAAACTCAATTTGTTCAAAAGGGCTGGTTGTAACTCAAGTTGTTTGTAAGTTAAGATTATTTTCCCATTAGAGTCATGGAAATATCCATAATCCATTTGAAATCTCCCAAAGCAACATCTCCCTTAACTAATCTTTTCATTCATAATAAAAAGGGTTGTATAATGTGTGTAATTTACCAGAAACACCAATAATTTCCCTAGTATATTCACCAAAAAGTTATAAAATGTGTCTAATTTACCAGAAACAATAATTTCATACTGTCCTCACCATTCAAGTTGATATCTTTGGCTGATAGGTAGGAAGAGAGGATGGAATGGAAAGGTGGCTATTGTTTGGAAGGTGAGTCCCCTTCCACGAGAACACCAGGAATTTGGCTATCTGGCGTCTTTTCTCTCCTTGGCAGAGTCTGCAGCCCAGTAGGACCTGCTTGTGGCTCACTAGGTCTCAACCTTTTCAGAATTAAAAACTGATCTAACATGGTCTGTTTCTGTCTTTTCTTTAACACTGTTCTGTAATATGACATGACATTGTCATCAAACAAGTGAACATAGCCAAAATATTGGCTTTTTCTGTCTGGGTGGGTCTTCTCTACAGGTGTTTGTAGCTCTGTCCATTTTTTCTGGATTTCCTTTATCTCAGAAGAACTCTGCTGCACTGATTGTTGATACCCTCCCTCCTCCTCAGAAAACTCCTCAGCTGCCATTCTGTTGCTCAGCCAGAAGTTCCTCCAGTTCTTCTGCAGACACTTCCTCTGGCTGTTCCCCCACCTGTTCCTCACATCACCGCTGTCTATCTGCAAACCTATGGACTCTGCTATAGTGACAGTGTCATCAACCACAAGGTCAGTTGTAAGCTGACACTCCTCTACACAGCCTTTGATCTCTCTGAGGATGCTGAGATCTGCCTGAGAGAAACCGTGGTTCAAAACGACGCAAGAGAGAGACTGAAAGCTGTAAGCCACACTTTCTGTCAGGCAGATCTCAGCATCCTTAGAGGGACACTAGCCCGGGTTTCTCAGTGAGCTCCACACAGGAAAGGATGTTGTGAGATTCCTTCCAGAACTCCTGAAAGGTTAAATCTGTATCTGAGACCATCGGGAAGCACTTTGGGAACAGCTCCTTGGTGTACAGCTTCTTAATGTTAGTCATCACCTGCTGGCCCATAGGCTGCAGTAGAGGAGTTGTATTAAGTGGGAGAAACTTGACTGACAGCTCTTCACGGGAGCTCTTCAGCCAATTCTTCTTCCAAATCTCATGTGTGAGCAGGAGCATTGTCCATGCTGAGGAGAACCTTGAGTAGGAAACCTTTGCCCTCTAGCTAGTTCTTAATAGTAGGACAGAAATCCTCCCTGACCCACTCAAGAAAAAGTACTCTTGGGCCGGGGATATAGCTCAGTGGTTCTGGCGCCTGTCTTGCAAGCGCAAGGGCCCAGGTTTGATCCCCGGCAATCACATACAATACTGGGTGTAGAGACTCACCCCAGCAGCAATCAGTCTCACATACCACAGTGCCGGGCGTGGTGGCTCACGCCTGTAATCCCAGCACTCAGGAGGCAGAGGCAGGAGGATT
>PVIR01035627.1:0-16339 GCA_004026965.1 Petromus typicus | reverse complement strand
ACGGGACACCGGATTATGTAAGGAAGCATCCAACCCGCTCCTGCTTGGCCTGGCCTGGGGCTCTGAGGAACATTATCCCTTGATTCTTAGCAGCTCCTCAAAAGCAGTGAAAATTATTTGAGTATAGCAAAACCCAGAAGTCAGCAACTAACAGGGAAGGACAGGAAGTGATGCACTGGCTACATCTGTTTACATCAAAATTGATCTGGGTGTCAACAAAGCCAGTCCTGGAGTCACTCAACGGGCTGCGCGGCGCAGGTGGCATTAACTCTGCCACTCCTCATTTCCAGGATGGCACGAGACATGTTTCAAGATGAGAAAACTAGGATCGCCCCAGAATCTCCCCTGGTCCTCAGACACACAATCCTAATTATAGTGAGCTGTCAGCACTTCCGGCGGGCAGAAGCTACTATTCTGAGCCATGTGGGAGATGTGTCATGTCGACTGTGAATTGCCAATCCTGACCCTGACCCTCACTCTGCGGTCCTGCCGTGGAACAATGTGGGAGCATGGACCAAAACTGATTCACGGAATCTTGGGTTCTAGTAGTGGAGCAAACCCAACCTCACTGAATTTACTCTCTCCCTCTCTGCGTGCACTGAGTCCTAAAAGTCGGAGAAAAGTGTCCTCGGTCAAAACACCCATGTCTGAACAGCGCAAAAAGCTAGAGAACCAGTTTTCATTCATTTAAAAAAAAAAATTCTGGCCAGGGATTTGGCTCAGTGGTTCTGGCGCCTGTCTCGCAAGCGCAAGGACCCAGGTACAATCCCTGGTTAACCACGTACAATACTGGGTGTGGAGACTCACCCCAGCAGCAATCAGTACCACATACCACAGTGCCGGGCGTGGTGGCTCACGCCTGTAATCCCAGCACTCAGGAGGCAGAGGCAGGAGAATTGCTGTGATGTGAGTTGGAGGCTGAGCTCAGGGCCAGCCTGAACCACAAAGCGAGACCCTGTCTCAAAAAATAAATAAAAAATAAAAATTTTATGCCCATGTTAGGCATGAAGGAAGGTACTGCAAGAATATGTACCTTCCCCCCCCAAAACTGCAGCCTGTTCTGAGAGACAAGGTAAATGGTATGACACGGACAGCACAGGGTGCCACAGACACCAAAGGACAGGACTTGGGCAGGCGTCAAAGACGTCTCCTTAGAAGAGTTCATGGATTAGATGGGTCCTCAGGAACCAGTAGCAGAAATGCTGACTTCATGGTTTAGATCTAAAACATCCCCCCAAGTCTGTGTTGAGAGGTAGGAGTTTGGAATCCACAAGTGCTGTGCTCAGCAGTGGTGCAGGAGGTGGGGCCTGGCTGCACGAGCTCCCTGGGTGTGACCCAAAAAGATCTGTCCTTGTCCCCAGCTCCTTCCCATCTCTGCTTCCTGGCTGACACGAGTCAAGCAGCGTTTCTCCGCTTTGCCTCGTACCACACTACCTCAGCCTCGGAGTTGGCCACGCGCTGAACCCAGGAAACCACGAGGCAAATCAATCTCTCCTCCTTTGAGCAGCAGGTGTTAGGAAATTCTGATACAGCAAGGGGAAAGTGACTAACACAGCCACCAAGAAATAGGAAGATCTTCAGGGAAAGGCTGGAGCATATGCAAAGACCTACGTGCCAAAGCCAGGTGGGAAGACGGACACAGTGAATCAAATCTGTGAGCAGCATCCCTGGGAACCAGCTCCACAGATGGTACTTCTGGCAGTGGACTTCAGTGAAAGGATCCCAGGCCTCAGGACTTGGCCTGGCACCGGCTCACTTCTCACCCGGGCTCTGTCTGCTTTCGACTCAGGGAACCACTGCAGACCTCCTACTATGGGCCCAGTGACTCCTGAGCTCTCTGGTGTGGGGCCGGCGCTCCCAGGCTGGCTCTGCGGGCCACTGCCCACTGTGTCTACCGCTTGTCACCGGCCTTACTGGCACAGCACCTCATGGACATTCTCTGCAGCCCAATGTCACCTGCAGTGCCGACCAAGGGGCCAGGTGCAGAGCAGCCTCACGACTAGCAGCGCAGGAGGATGACGTGCGCACCCGCCACCGCTGAGACCTGCAGAGGCTCTCGGAAGTTTCCAGTCACCACACAGAGACTTTCACATCCACATGTGGCAAAAAGAATACAAGGTCTCCTTTGCCAGTGAAAAAGTGGCGTTTGAAGTAAGCACAGACAAGCCCTGCTCAGCACCTGCCAGCCTTCGAAGGAGCAGCTTAGTAACTGAAAGTTACTGTGGTTCCGCAAACGAGCAGCCGTGACCAACAGCTTCCACCTGTGAGTCGTCCGGGGGTGAGGGAATAAAACCAAGGCCACAGGAACACCACAGGATGAGCCTGGAACGTGGGAAGAAGCGCTTTTCCCCTAAAAGCACATAGTTAACTGTATGTCCATCGTGTAATTTCCTCCCCTTAACATCAGATCGCAGCTTCTGGGAGCAGAGACCTTTCCCGGGGTCCCCAGCAGATCATGGAAGGGCACAGGAGCCGGCTTTTAACTCTGCAGCGCCCCGCCTGCAGAGGGCGCTCCGGAGCTGCTTCTCAAGTGTTTCTTCCCCTTCAAAAGCCCGCAGGCAGATACCGGCCAACGCCGCTCTCCTGCACTCCACCAAGCACAGGGCTGGAGCTCGCTCTCAGAGGTCCGGAACTCCGGGGCGGAAAAGCCCAGCACCTGGGATTCAGCGGAGGGCAGGCAGGGCCCTCTCCTGGCTCTTCTGGGGCTCGGTGTCCTGGGACAGAGGGGAAGGGCTCCAACACGCGGTGCCCTGTCCAGGCCTGGTATCCCACGTGTGTGCAGGGATCTGATCGTGCAGGCAGTGTCAATCTGTAGATCCCTCCAGCGTTGGACAGGGGTGTGAATATTTAGTGGAGGCAGCATGGGAGAGATGGAGAGCTTCCCCTTGTCCAACGCTGGAGGGATCTACAGACTGACAAACTAACAACAGATTCCCACAGATCATACAAGCCCCGTTGCTAAGCAGAACTGTCCTGTCCCTCGGTGGGTACTTCTTGCCTCATGTTCTTTGCATGCCAAATTTATTCCTTTCTCCAAAGGAGGACAGGAGGCTAATGCAGGTGAACTGCCTTCAGTTTGAGGCCAGCCAGGGCTGCAGAGTGAGACTCTGTCTCAAACAATGAGAAAAACACACAGGAAACAAGAAGACACGTCTTTTGCAAATGGGAAAGGGCTGAAAGGGAGAAGGGAAGTAAAAAGAATTAAGATGTGTTGTGTGCTGACTCATCGTGATGAATGTGATCATTATGTGCTGCGAACATGTACTAATAAAAAATTTTAAAAATGAAATTCCATGTTAATAGAATGGTAAATGGCGCATTGTGCTAAGTTCCTGATGATAGACTTAGAAGTGTCAAAAACATTATGAAATGTTTCTACAATAAGTGTACAGGAAGATTTCCAGTCCTTCACCCTTTTAAGTAAACATAACATGAATGGGAAGATACACCTCTCACAAAGGTTTCTAAGTAAAATACTGCTATTACGGTACGGGGGAAAAACAAAGGAACTGACACCAAATCCTGGATTACTGGTATTTCCCTTCTGAGTGTCAAATTTTCCATTTCTTTTTTTTTTTTTTTAAGGTTTTTTGAGACAGGGTCTCACTTTGTGGTTCAGGCTGGCCCTGAGCTCAGCCTCAAACTCACATCACTGCAATCCTCCTGCATCTGCCTCCCGAGTGCTGGGATTACAGGCGTGAGCCACCACGCCCGGCACTGGTATGTGGTATTGGTTGCCACTGGGGTGAGTCTCCACACCCAGTAGTGTTATGTGGTTACCGGGGATTGAACCCGGGTCCTTGCACTTGCAAGACAGGCGCCGGAACCACTGAGCTATATCCCCGGCCCAAATTTTCCATTTCTAAAAAGGATGCAAATTCTTTATGGACTCTTTGTAAAAATGAAAAGAGACTGGGGAAGATTCTAGTTGTCCAAGTGAGTTGTTCTCTGTCCTCCCCCTGGTTATCTCTTCCTCAGAAAATGTGAGTGGTGCCCGATAGGATGGAGCATGCCTGTCATCCCAGCACTTGGGAGGCTGAGGCAGGAGGATCACTTTCTCTTCAATGATGCTATCTCAAAAGAGACAAAAACAAATAAACAAAAAAAGGTGACTAGCTATGAGTATTCCTACTACTACCTGAGCTGGTCACCCTTCTTAAATACCCTGCCTCCTGTTCGCTCCAGCACCTCGTTCTCTACATCTCTTGTGCATACAGCACCTCGGGTTTCTGAAGTGTTCGCACGTGGCTCCCCTTGACCTCACAGCACCCAGCTGCTCCCCTTTCCCAGCCCATGCCCACGGCTCTAGACACAGTCCGGAGGCCAGAGGAGGGCAAGCGACCACCTGCCTCAGCCACTGCCTGGCCTGCTCAGCGGGGCCCATAACACGGCCTGAGCTCAGGGGTGCAGAGTACCCTCGACCTTCTGTCCTCTGCAAGTTTGCCGGCAGTGTCAGTAGCGAAGCTTCTAGTCCCTAAGAAGACCGGACAGGACTTAACAGGGAAGCTTCAAAATCCTCCATGTTCCGCATCAGAGCAATGGTGTAAATGTAGGTAACAAAAAATACCAGCGTAAAAACGCACCAAGAACTTGAACAGGAAAAGTGGGAAGGACGGACTTTTTTTTTTTTTTTCCCCAAACATGGAAATTCAGCTCTTGGGGGACAGGGTGGTAAATGAAATATAATTCCTCTAGGGACTATGGTCAGATCGGTGTCAAAGCAAACATGCTAAAATATTCCTGACACAGAAACCCTCACCGACTCGATCTCCTGCTCACAAGCAAGGATAATACATCCGTTCTGCTGTACTAGGCTCCGTGTCTGGGCAATATCTGGGAAGTTATAAACAGGTGGTTTGTTTCCCCTTTAGGGTTGTTATTTTGCTTGAGATAATTTTCTACTTAGGATTTTCAATTAGTAGCTTTAAAAACACATTTTGGAAACAGTCTACCATAAAGTTTTGAATTTCTCCCCTGCTGCGCCTGACTCCCCAGACTATAACACAAAGGACACGTTGCCATTTTTAACTCATTTCATCTTCTGAACCTGTTTTAAAAGAATGCTGCAAAGACCACACTTCACTGTATTTTACCACGGTTGAGGAGTGAGATTTAGGTGGGCAAAGTCCAGCTACCACACATGTGTAACTTCCACCTGCCTGAGATAGTCACACAAATGCGCAGACCCCACACTACGGACAGCACAGAGACCAACCCTGACTTGGTACTGTGTGTCTTTCGCACCGCCCGAGATTTTTGGTCTCGTGCGGCCTGTGTCTCAAACAGAAGTGAGCGAATCACGACCAATGTGTCATTCACTGTGTAGGAAGCCACGCGGAAGCACAGGTGTGGAGACGCTCCTGGGGACACGGGACCCGTGGGCCGGGGTCTCTGCTGCTCAGTCACACGGACGGTCACACACAACCACGCGAGGTCCAGCAGCGCACAGCTACCGAGTGGAGACAGCAAGAGGAGGCTGTGGGTTCGGACGGAGGCGAGAGGACAGGGGGACAGCTCGGCTGCCCTGCGGCTGCTCCGCGTGGGCAGCGAACTGGAGCCGCGGAGATCCGGCAGCCTGAGGTCCGCAGGGAGAACAGTGACCTCCAGGGGCTGTCGGGGGCGCATGCGCGGGCGAAAGGCGGGGCGCGGGCGCAGAGGAGCACTCCTGCTGGCGGAGGTCAGACTACCTGGCAGTCACTCTGGGAAGCACCAGTGGCTTAGGGTGCAACAGAGCCTGAGGGGCACGGGGCCAGGTCCCAGGAGGCGGAGCCCGGGCTGGGTCACCGGGACAGAACGGCGCTTCCAGAGCTCAGCCACAGATGCACTTCGGGCCTTTTCTACCCTAGCCTGTGCGGGCGTGGACACCAACTCCAGCACCCTGTGAAAAGTGCCACGGGGGTGACACCACAGCGACACGTCTGTGCCTCTGGAGCCGTCTCCCGCGGGGGGGCTCTTCACCCCGCTGTCTGTGTGGAAACGCCCTGCACTCTGGCTTCACTCAGAGGTTGCCGTCCCCACAGCCCCTTCCCTGACCCTGTGCAAAGGCACTGCAGTGCTTCCCTCACTCTCTCACACAGACACACACACACACACCACTTTCCTATCTTATTTACTGATTTATTTATGACATTTCTTTCTCTGAGAGAATGCGCTTCCTCTCGACACTCAAAGCTCTGGGTTAAACTCACCCCTTCCCCCTGAGCCGGTCCCCAGCTCTTATTTCCTGTTCTGAGACAAGGTCTCACTGAATCACCAGCTTGTCCAGGCTGGCTTGGTCTGTGATCCTCCTGCCACAGCCTCCCATGGAGCTGGGATTACAGTGGGCATCACGATGCCCAGCCAGGGGAACGGCTTTGACACATTGCACTCGTGGCTGGGTGTGGGGGGTTCCTGGGCAGGGGCGTCAGGCTTTCCGGTGTGACTGACTGCACAGCTGGGTCTGCATCTGGCAGCTTCTCCTTAGCCACGCCTCTCCCACACACCTGACATCTGGTCCAGGACTTGGGGAGTCCTGCTGCCATGACGGGACCCCAAAACACTCTTGTATCTAGATGCTGTGCTGAGAGGTTCTCATTCAGAAGTTAACAATAAAGGCACAGATGTGAAAGCCGGACATCTGGGGGCGGTGGGAAGAAATACCAGACTCCAACACTTTCTCTCTAAATGATATAAAATATCTCTCTTTCAAAATAAAGCAAAGAATTCACAGAGAATCACAATGCCCCCATTCCTGAGCTAAGACAACCAGCCTCTTATTGGGTAGCGAATTAAAACACCTGTCCTCCACTTAGCCTCTTCCGCTACATTAGGCGTAAGAACTTAGTAAAAATAAAGTAAACAAAAGTAAAGCTGGGAAGCTTTACAGTCATAATAAACATGAGAAAATGTGAGCTACAGAGAGGTGAAAAAGCAACAGCCCCGGTGCCATGAGGGAGCATTCTGGTTACAAAGCGGACACCCATGAGCTCAGACTCCAGTCCTGAGCGAGGCGGAGCCGGCGGGACTCACCCTGTACACCGGGTGGCACTGGTCCCTGGAGCAGGGCACCAGGCGCACGTAGATCTGCAGGCTGTAGTAATAGGCTGCCAGCTGAAGAGACAAGGCCGAAGGCGACTGCTTCTCGAAGCATCTGTCGGCGTCTAACACCTGGAAAGAGCAGGATGTCAGTAAGGCAGGTGAGAGGAGCAGGAGCACGAGGCGCCGCGCACGTCCTCGTCACTGCCCCCGCGTTTGATACCAGTTTCCTTCACGTCAGCCCAAGCTCGGCCTGACGTGACGACAGGAAACTCAGGTGTCCTGAGGAAACAGTGATTCAGAGACGGGGATTTGTGCTAATGCTGCGGGCGCGGAGACATCTGGCCCACTCCCATGGACCCTCGGGAGGAGATGACACCCATGATAAATAATTCTACCGAGCCAAGCCCCCAGCTCCTCACCCCCAAGGACAGCTTACCTGTGGCAAGGCAAGGAGATAGGCGAGGGCCAAGGTCACGTCGCTGGGCAAAGCGTCGCTGGCCAGCTGCAGGAGAACTAACGCAGGGGCAAGTGTTACTATGTGAGGACCTCAGGGCACTCATACCGCCCATCAGTATCTCCAGAGGAGTCTTCCAGGACTTTCCCAGAGCCTGCCTCGCACCATATAAATGCAGGGTACAGGACCCACATCGAGCAGTGGCCTGGCCCGAGTGGGGGGCGGCATCCATACCACCAGCGCAGGAAGAAAGCTGTCCGGCAGGTGCGGCCTCTGGGAGCCAGGCCTCTCAGGCCTCAGGCCCAGGCCCGTGGACAACAGTGCACACTGAGAGCCTATGTCAAGGGTGAAGGGTGGTCACATGAGTACGAGGCCAGAAATCAGAGCCTCGACGGCCTTGTGCATGCAAACGCAGGACGAGTCTCGGATTAGTACATGGATTACACTTTTGTTCTCCACAACAACCCTCTTCACACCACAGAAGAGCAGGTCAGTACCGTTCTGCTTATGTCTTAAAACTGCTCCACCCTTAACAACTTTTCTTTAAAATGTTCTATAAGTGAAAACCTGCTGACACCATGGTTTTAACAAAAGAGCACACTGCCGATGAAGTCCGTGTTTATCTATGGCTTAATAAGCAAGCATTCTACTCTACTAAGGCCTTAGCAAGAAATACCAGATGCTCATGTGTCATCACAACGTGAGTCCTATACTTTTAGGGTTTTTTTTCTTTTTTTTGTTTGTTTTTGAGACAGGGTCTCACTTTGTGGTTTAGGCTGGCCCTGAGCTCAGCCTCCAACTCACATCACAGCAATCCTCCTGCCTCTGCCTCCCGAGTGCTGGGATTACAGGCGTGAGCCACCACGCCCGGCACTGTGGTATGTGGTTCTGGTTGCTGTTGGTGTGAGTCACCACGCCCAGTACTGTATGTGGTTAACCGGGGATCAAACCCGGGCCCTTGCACTTGCAAGACAGGCAACGGAACCACTGAGCTAAATCCCCGGCCCGAGTCCTATACTTTTAAAACACAAACTCCCACGACCTGCGCTGAAGGAGGACAGTAATGTAAAAATCATCCAAAGTGAATATTTGACTGTGACAATACACCACACCACTTTTCCCAGGTTTCCTCTGTTGGATGAGTTTTCAAGTCATTTGCACAATCCTTGTCTAGCCCATAGTCTATACCGGTGATGGTGAACCTCTTAGTTTTTGATGATAGGAACAGCCAGCCATGGCATGTGTGCTGTCAGTTCCCACCACTGGTAGAGACAGTGTGTTAGGGCTGCGTCCAGCTGTCCCCCACAGCTCATGCAGTCACAGGTGGGGCTTTTTCAGAGGTGGCTGGATCTAGAGCGTGTGAGGCTGGGATTGATGCATGGCGCAATGCTAGGATCAAGGGCACTAGGATTAAGGCTGTGAATGCTATTTGTCCTAAGCAGCCTGGATAAGATATAAGCAACAGAAAGACCTGTGGTCACCCCTTGCTGCTTTGCTACCTTCTGCCCACCATGAACTTTTTCTCCTCTGCAATGTCTGTCTGCCAGGAGACGGCCAATTACGGACTGAAACCTCTACAAAATGTGACCTAAATAAACCTCTCCCCCTTTAACTTCGGGTGTTGGGTATTTTATCTCAGCAACAAGAAAAAAGTAACTCAGACACAATGGAGACAAGGGGCAACCTGCACACAGGTGAGGTGCCAGAAGCTGGCCTAGAAGTCGAGGTTCTCAGTGAGGACTCAAACACCATGCTTCTCGAACATCCTGTGCATTCTTCAAATTCAGTGAACCAAATGGACAGCCTGTCAGGTCTCCCAAGAAACTAGCTCGAGAGACATGTTCCAGTCAGAGCTGTTCATCTCAAAGCCCGTTTCCCACTTCACTCAAGACTGATGTAAACCTTCTCTGAACTAGCCATTACCATTAGGTCAGATTCAGAGTCCCCGCCTCCAGGAGCAAAAGGGTTAGGCCAGGAGAAAATCTCCAAGCAGATCAGTGGAAGAGACAATACCAAGGCCCCGAGGAAAATTCTGTACAAGCAATTATGGGACCAAAGAAGTACAGGACTCTGACTGTAACTTTGAAGACTACTGAAAACTAAAGGATGGAAAGGTTACGTTGTGAATGTTGGAAAACGAAGACAAAGCAAGAAAATGATGTAAATCTGGTTCGCTGCAGGTCCAGGACGACTTGAGTAAGGATATGTGTAGAACTGCACACCATACAAACCCCGCCACACACAACCACAGCTGCCATCTGCTGTGGATTCTTCACCATCAGCCCGTCTGGCAGCCCTTCCAGCCCCCACTGTCAGAGGACGTCCAACTGTTTCAGGTACTGACAGTTCCTCTATCCAGTTTCTCTCTTGGTGGTTATGCCATGACCTTCCACTGCAGCCTCATCCAGCCGATTTCCAATCCATCTTAATTTTCTTCAGGTATTTCCCATTATGCACAAAAGTGGCCCACTTCAAACAAGCGTATCTGAAGCGACTCAACAGAAGCATCACTCTCTCCTGGAAGGCATCCCTCAGGAGCCGTGTGTTTTCCGGCACCTGCAGGACTTTTCTGTGCGGCTGTGCACACAGTCAAGCTCAGGCCCGCCTGGGAAATGAAGTCCCATTGCTGACAGTCTTCTGGTCTTTTACCTTCACATCAACTTAACCATCCCCTTAGTCACTGTACATCAGGCTGTTTCCCCAAAACAAGGCAGGCTCAGGGATGAAAATATGTGACCAAAGATATTCTGAAAAGTATACTATGAGATACAACAAATGTCACACAAATACAACCGTGCAGAAAACAAAACCAGGGCCGGGCATTGAGATCCAGTTGGTACTGGCCCACCTGGGAGGCAGAAGGGCCCGAGTTTGATCCCAGGTACCGCAAAAATCAAAACAAAACCAACCAGAAGAGCTGTGTCAACGTATTGAGCAGAGTTACCAGTCAGGGGACATGTCCATCTGCTACTGAGTTCCGACAGGCTTCTTTTACCACAGACACTCCTTACAGAATGGTCCCTAACACTTCTAGGTACATATTACTACATTCAAAGCTTATGCCAAGCACAGAGAGAAAGGAGGAAACACACCACTGACTTCCATGAGCTCAAAGTCATGGGAAATGTGTCCTGGGAGGCACGGAGGTGTTGCTCTGACACAATCCGCGACAGCTGCAGCGCGGCATTTTCCATGTCTCCTGGACTCACCTGGGGTCTCGCTGCCCTCTGGTGCCAGTGCTTCCCAGCGCAGCTGGCCACCTGCCTGAGGGCATAGCCATGCAGCGCTGACTGCCGACCCACAGCCCACTCAACCACGCCTGTCCTGGAAGAAGCGCTGCGCGGCCAGACCTTCCGCTTACCCACTCTAAACGGAGACAACATCTCCGCAAGCAGCAGAAATGACAGAGACGGCCAATTACGGACTGAAAAAGGGCTTCAACTTTCAGACCTCCGTTCATTTGGTTCCATTCTTTATTTTTTGATTTAACTTTAGTGAGATTCTCAAACTCTCACACGGGAACCAGCAAGCTAAGTAAGAAACGATAATCGAAGGGTGGACCCCGTGTATGAATACCCTGGTTACTGTTCAGCCCATGTCGACTCTGCCCCGGCAGTACGCGCATGCCCAGTGCTGCTCTCTCAGGGTCTCGCCTTCTCTCCGTGCAAACTCATCATGGCTTTGGACCATGAACAGAGCAAGAAGCAACAGAAATAATTAAAAAGAGGAAAAGCAATGTTACAATCCTCAGACGGGGTCAACATCAACAGTAAAACCTACCAGAGATTAACTACCAGTTTTTCGGAGAACTAATCAACACACCCAAGACTTCAACATTAAAAATTAATAAGTAAGAAAACATGTACCTTAGAAACAAAGAAAATGATACAGCTGGTAAAAACCTCCAGTGTCTAGGGATCCAGGTAGCGAATGAGGAAGTAATATTTATCTCCCCTCTTCCTAAATATAAATACTAATTAAAGAAAATAGTTATCTAAAAAGAGTTATGGGAGCCAGGCGTGATGGCTCACACCTGGAATCCCAGAACTCGGAGGGAGAGGCAGGAGGACAGCCACGAGTTCAAGGCCGGCATGGGCTACATAGTGAGTTCTGAGTCAGCCTGAACTACAAAGCAAGACCGTCTCAAAAAACTAAAAAAAATAGTTCTGGGGTAGGATTTAGCTCAGTGGTTCCAGCACCTGCCTTGCAAGTGCAAGCGCCCAAGTTTGATCCCTGATAACAACATACAACAGTGTAGGGCACTGGTGACTCATGCCCATCAGCAAATAGTACCACATACCACAATGCTAGGTGTGGTGGCTCATACTTATAATCACAACACTCAGGAGACAGAGGCAGGAGGAATGCTGTGAGTTCCAGGCTTGCCTAGACTACATAGTGAGCTCAGGGATAGCCTGAAGTACAAAGCCAGACAGTACAAAGCCTGTCAGAAAGAAAGAAAAGAAAAGAAGGGAAGAAAGAAAGACAGACAGACAGACAGAAAGCAAGTTCTGGCATCAATCTGGGGAGCACGGCAGTTCTGCTGCCCACCTGTGTTTTTCTGCCATCACCCCACATGGCAGTTGCTCAGATAGCTTGGCCAGCACTGTCCCAGTGAACCAGCAGTGGGCAGGATGGGAAGATGTGAACAGGAGCCACACACAGGACTCTCCCTGCCCCCAGGCAGCAGTCAGGATACAGACCAGAGGGCTGGAGTTCCAGCAGCCTTTGAACTATGAGGCCCTCACTAGGACAGGGGCGGGAGAGCTGAGAGGGAAGAAAGTCAAGGGATGTACCCTGGGACCTTGAAGAGAAAGAGTTGCCAGCAAGCTGTCTGGCTACACTTGCATACATTTCCTTCTTCCCCAGTAATTCTGCATCTAACGCTATGCCACCACACAGAAAATTCTTACAGTCAGCCTAGTGTGGTGGCGCTCGCCTGTAATTCCAGCACTGACAGGCTGAGGCAGGATGACAGCAAGTTTGAGGCCAGCCTGGACTACACAGTGAGTTCAAGGCCAGCCAGAATTCCAGAGCAAGACCCTGCCTCAAAAAATGTAGGAACAAAAAAGAAAATTCATAAAATCAAATGCAGATCTGTAGCTGGTTAAGTGTAAGAGCAGAGAAGAAACATGTAGGGACCGAGCACTTTACACTATTTGCTAAGGGGAAGCACTTTACAGAAAGAGCAATTCAAAGCTGAGAATCATGCATCCTTTACGCCTTCAAGACAGGCATTCAGAAAACAACAGGTTCCCAGGAAATGCTTTACATGACCCGAGTGTCAGGTCAGGCGGCTGGACATGACTGAGGACTTTATTACCACGTTCCCGCCCGCTCATGCCCACCCATTGCTCCCAGACACCATCTCCCCACCAAGCCTCGGAAACCGCCTTCCTCACCTTCTGTGGTTGGAAACACTTCTTTCCCTTCCGTCTCAGCCTCGGCCACTTTCCCAGTCCTCAGCAACACCTCTGCAAAGCTTTCCACAGGGACACGCTGACGGGTGTCGTAGGTCACGCTGGACTGGACAAAAGCGAGGTCCACTTTTTACCAGGGTGTCTTTTTAAAGAACGTTTTCATAGAGAACACAATGGTAGGGTGTCCTGGCTTCTGCAGACTGGGACAGTAACGCCTCATTCACGCATATCATTTATGTAGCATTTCAAAGGATTTCACCTCACAACATGTCACCACATGTATGAAACCACACACGGAAAACCAATGAATACCACAAGCGAGAATGGAGCCCAAGAAGCACACTCTCACATGGTCCACAGTGGCCTGACGTCAGTCTGTCTCTCAGGCACACTGTCCTTACCTCAGTGATGAAAGGATTCGAGATGATTGACTCATAAAAAGGATGACACCCCTGCTTTTCTAGGTCTTCATTGGCAATGGCTCCAGCTCGGTACGAGCCACCAAATTCTTGGCCCTGAACAAAACAGAGTGAAGAACAGTGGCTAGTGGGAGGGGGGGGGGCAGGACAGGAAGGCTGCCTGCAGGAGCCCTGAGCGCGCTCCGCGAGCCTGCCCGGGCCTGCAGTGTTCCCGTCACGCTGGGCTGTCGCTCAGAAACACCGCAGTCCGCACGCACCGAGCCCGCCCCCAACACCGCAGGGCGTGGGACCGCTATCCCAGATCGTCACTTGTGCAGCTGCTGCCTGAGGAAGAAGCAGCAAACCATCACACAGAGCAACTATCGGGGCTCTGAAATGCCATCAGCCCTGCCAGCCACTGTCTCCACTCACACCAACCCGCCACAGTCCCAGGCCTGTGCCCTCCCGGGCTGGGGTCGCAGCCCAGCCAGGCTGCCCGTGGAGATCTGACCTCCCCAGCCCAGTCGGACACGCAGCTCAGGCCTGACTGACCACAGTGAGGACCACGAGGCTGGTGCGGCCTCTTTCCTTATTTGGCCCCTTCTCAGTGACCCTCACCACACACCCCTCACGCATCAGGGCTCGTGCTCCCGACAGTCTCCCTGGGAGGGTGCACTGCAGTCCTGCTGTCCTCAGGACAGTCTCAGGGCCCCCTGGCAGAACCGAGCAAGGACATTCCTCCAGGCAGCAGCACCATCACTGCTGCCCAAGCACAGCCAGGGAACAGCGAAGCTGCTGCTGCTGCTGCTGCTAATGGCAGCTAATACGAATAAACACCATGGCTGAGCATTAAGGCTCACATCCAGATGTCCCCCGAGCCCCCTGATCCCTTAGTGGGCTCTAGGGCAGGGACTGGGTGGAGTTGTGTGATGCTGTGTTAGTGGACCGGAGGGTTTATGGCCAGGTGTGATGCTGCAAAGAGGTAGCCAGGGTCAGCATCGCGCAAGTACGCATGTGCACAGGTATGTGTGCACGTGCACAGACTTCCTCCCTGACGTGTCTGCTTCCACCTGCCCTGTCCTGAGCTCCTGTCTCTTCTCTGCAACACACACCAGGCACTGCAACCATGGATGAGAACCCCTGCAAACTGAGTCCAAATAAACTTTCTTCTTTTAACTTGCAGGCATTGGGTATTTTGTCCAGCAATGAGGAAGTAATGCAGACAAGCAGGTTCAGTGCAGACAGCGGCTTGCTCCCTCCTGCTGGGCCCACACCCTGAACTTCCTCTCCCATCTGTCCCTGGGAGAACATGAGGCAGGGCCCCAGACGGCCGCCCCCACTTGTTCACGGCTCCTCGGCCTAGGCGAGCAGCACCGCCCCGCAGCGCGTGAGGCTCTGCTTCTCCCTCAGAGCAGTGACGCGGCCTCCGGACAAGTCGAGTGGAGCACAGGTGCACTCCGCCGTCCCGAGCCATCCAGGCAGGTCACGCCAGAGTCCACAGGGCATGTCCAGGGGTGGGGTTCTGCACCAGCCTTGCTCTCACTCCCCACCCTCATCCTACACGTTCACAGTGCTCAGACCACACTTGACTACACTCTACTAGATGTCGAGTGTGTGTCCAGGGTGCTCTGTACTTTCCTGCTTGACTCGACCCCATCTCTACCCCAAGTGGCACTTCTGTGAGAGGCCTAACGTCTCTGCCCCTCCCCAGCATCACTCGGGGTTCACCTGCCCACCTCACTGGCCCTCACGGCCCTCAGGAACACCTGCTTCCCTGTCTTCCCTCTGTCTCTGCCGGTGACACGCAAGTTCCACACAGGAAGAGAACTGAGCGGAAGTGTTGACCCCATGCCCTTACCAGTGCAGAGAGCGGCATCTTACCCAGAGAGAAACAGTACTGGATGGACAGAAAACTGTGTTTGGGAGAAACATAACAAAGCGCATGGTTTTCTCTTCCACGCTCCAATGTGAGATTAAAGACCTACAGCGTGCGAGTCCGGAGGAGACAGCGGGCAGCCGCACGCGGACATGGCCTCTGAGCAGACTAAGTGGCTCCACACTGGTCCTGCGGCCCCTTCCAGAGAGGAGGCGGGTCTGCTACACACCACGCCGGTTCTCTGTCCCCCAACGGGCAGCGTGAGCAAACACGGCAAAGGCAGGTAAGTGCCTCCCTTCACCTCACTGCACCCTGCCTCTCCGCTATTAGGCAAACCTCCCCGGAACGTATGCCAGCCTTGGCTGGGTTTCACTCTGTGAGAGAGATGATGCCTTTCCCACCCCACAGGAGGCCTACATCTCTCCAGAGGTTATTTTAATACTCAGAGACACAGCAGTCTGAAGAAGAGCTGACGTTGGCCATTAGAGGGCTGGCTTTAGAGAGCAGCTTACCTGGAGCGGGCGGAGGTAAGCCAGAGACTTCTTCCACCACTGCCCATCGCTGACGGCCTGCAGCACCGCCCTGGTGGTCATGGTGGTGTTGGACAGGACTTTCATGGTGGTGGCGGTGGTCCAGCGCAACAGGTCAGCCGAACTGCTGCCTGGGACATCCGGCTCAGCCTTCCATGACAAGGAAAGAAGAATAAACATGTGCAAGGGGAAGCAGAGGGCAGAAGGGCAATGTGCCTGCTGGGAAGCCCGGGTGACAGATGAGAAGACAGAGGAGCTTAAAGCACCATTGCTTTGGGGGTTTTGGGGGGTTTTGGGGCCTGGCTCACCAGACTCCTACCCTGTGAGCAACTTCTGGAAAATAACCAACTGTACTGTCTGAAGCTGCAGAGTTCACAGGAACAGAAAATTAATCTCTCATCAGAGGACACTGGCACGAATCCCTATCTTACTCTAACTTCTAAAGGGAGCTATGTCAACCAGTGCTCACAACTTGCCCAACCCTGCTGCTGTGGCTGCCTGCATTTATTCTAAACTCCTCTTAACATCAAAATGACAACCCACATGAGGTATCTAATGAGCTTTTGACCTTGCACTATCTTAAATGCAATATTACATATAGGAACTTAATTATGAAAACGACCTACAAAATCTATGACATATTA
>PVIR01035626.1:0-16283 GCA_004026965.1 Petromus typicus | reverse complement strand
GGGGGGGCAGGATTCAATATTCTTGGAATCCATTTCTTCAGCTAACCAGGGTTAAAATGAGTCATAGCTCTGACTCCATCCTTCCTTAGAAATAAATAAGTAAAGATAGAGTTCAGCTCAGTTACATGAGGCTCCTTCATTATTTCTGTGGCACTTGGGGACAGTGGAAGAATGAGGAAGTGGTCTGTCACTAAGAAGCTTCTGTTTTATATTCCTCAAGCAACCTCATAACATTCTGCAGAGGCGCCTCATGGAAACCAACCTGTCCAAGCTCCGAAGCAGTCGTGTTCCTTGGGCCTCCAAGACCAACAAACTCAATCAGACTAAGTCCGAAGGATTAAAGAAGTCTGAGGATGATGACATGATTTTGGTTTCTTGCCAGGTAATATTCAGAGAATAGCCTTTCTAGGGTTTTCTGGAAAGTAGGTTTCAGGCCCCGTTGTGATTTGAATAATAGGCTCTCTCCCCCAAACGTTATAGCCTGTGAGTCATATGGAGCTTAAATGTGGTTTAAATGGAGCACTCAATGTAACACTGGACGTGTATGTGTGTCCATCTTTATGGAGAGAAGAACCAAAGATTTCTTCAGACTTACAAAGAGGAATGTGACTTAAAATAAAAGATTAAGAGCTACGTGGTATATAGAATGAAACAACAAAAGTCCTCTGGGCTATTTTGTTAGCCTTAGATTCAGCAGGAAAAAGAGCCGGTCGGTGGCCTATTTAGCAGTGGACCCTATCAACCCACAATGGGAGGATGCCTTCCAACCCTTTCATTTGACATCTGCTGCTTGCTTTCTGCATCTCCCTTCCCTTTCTCTTCTCTGCCTCCTACTGAACAGTATGCTTCATTCCCACAGTGTGCTGGAAAGGATGTGAAAGCCTTGGTTGACACAGGCTGTCAGTATAATCTCATATCCTCAGCCTGTGTGGACAGATTGGGGTAAGTTGCTACTTGTGATGTGTGGAAGTCAGGTGTGAATGCACTTTTTGCTTGAATCTCTTTTGAAGCCAGAAATAGTTAGGGTCTCCATAGAAGCAAAAAGAGAAATAACACAAAGCTTTGATCTCAGCTGGAACCAGAGCCCTTAGCAGACAAGAGTGGTGGGCTATCAACAACTTGGAGAAATGAGTAAGTTAAGTGAATTCCTCTTAGATTTTGAGCAGAGATCCCTGGATTCTGGAATGAAAGAGTATAACACTCCTGGTTCCACATATGTCCTGCTTTAGTCCATCAAACACAAATTAGAAATAACTGCCCCATTGTTTTACCCCAAATGTGTAAAAGTTGGGAGATGGTTGGCCCTAGATTTCTCAGGTTCCTTCTAGAGACTATACTACCTCAGATTGAGCGTCTAGTGATCACGCTGGGCCCCTTCCACTTGGACTGCCCGACAGCTGTGATTGGTGTGTACAGCTGTCCCCAAGAAACAGTTTAGTGAGAACTGAGAAAGGGCCGCTCTTGCTATTCTCAGAGGGTTGATAATGTGGAGTTTCTTAGTTCCTTTCCTCTCTGTGAAGAGCAGGTAACATCAGACCCATTTGTTGCCCGTGCTGGGGACTGAGTGTGAGACCGACATCTGCTGTACGAAGTGTCTTCAGTTCTTTAGCAGCTGGCATTAGATTCTCCCTCTTTTAATCAGAAAGCCATCTGGGTCTTACCTCATCCTCATTGAGCCTCTACTTTTATTTTTTTCCTTCTTGCTACTGTTTTCTCCAAAGAATCAGATGGACTCTGAGGTCTATCCAGGAATCAGTATGATCAAATGATACTATTTTTCATTATCTCCAGTTCCAAGTACAGTAAATCATTCCATTGGCCCAAATCCTTGGAATTCAGTAATCATCAAGACAGACAGAGGGGCCATTCTGAGCTACAGTTGAGATATCCAGATTCTTGTGTAGGACCCATACACAGAGTTTAATTTGTATCATCAGTGCCCCTGCCACACAGTGTACTCCTGTGTCACCTTGTCCTCTACCCTGTACCCCTCACCCCTGTGACTCTAAAGTTTTTTCAAGGGCTTTGGGCATTGTTGCTCTTTAGAGTAGGGGTAAGGGAGTCCAAGACTCAAGTGTTCCTGTGGGGAGAATGTGGAGCTCTTTTATGTGATGAAGAGATGAGATTGGAGCAACATGGTGGTTCAAGAAAGCCCAATAATGTCCTGATGCATAATTAGGCAGCAGACTGCCATGATTCTAAGGGAATTAATCATCATCTGTAAAACTGCAATTATTTTTCTTTTGGATGGGCTGTAATGCCAAAAGAGAGGAAATGGAAGAAAGCAGAAGTATTGGCACAGAAGGTCCATAATTAAGTATTTATCCACCAACCCATAATAGCTTGAGTGCTAAGTATTCAAATCAGCTTACATAACCATGTGAAATCCTGGTGCTGTTCCTTTCCTTCCTCCCCTATACAGACAAGTCAAATGAATGAAGATGTTCTTCATAATAGTCCTTGCTGATACCAGTATCAGTGCACTTTCCAATATGTACTTACTCTCATTAAATTGATGAGGATAGACCAGACTATAAAGGAGAAGAAAAAAATTAGACATTGAACAAAGCATTTTCTAAAATTAGAATTAACCTGTCCTCTCTCATATCTGTTACCCACAGATGGATAAAAGGACACATTAACTGTCTCACATGTGGGTAGGGATACTAGTAGGTAGGATGGGAGAGAACTTGGTCAGGGTATCAACTCCCTTCCTTCATCAATTTAGGTACTGATGTAAGCTATTTGAAAATAGGAAATGAGTCTTTAGACTTTTTAAAAAACTATCTCCTGGCATATTTAGGACAGAGTATTGAAACAATTATAGCAGCCTAGCTCTTTTTCGATACATTAGTTCCCAGAAATCCCTAGAGAGCTCCAGTTGTGTCAGAAGGTAAGTATTGGCAGATTATAGGAGAAACCTCTACCAAGGGGATTCTGGTATCTTTCTCTCTGATGCAGACTCAAGGAGCTTGTTAAATCTCACAAGCATGAAGGAGATAAGCTTTCTCTGCCCCGGCATCTCAAAGTAGTGGGTCAGATTGAGCATCTTGTGATCACGCTGGGCTCTTTCCGCCTGGACTGCCCAGCAGTTGTAGTTGGTGAGTACAATTGAAGCCTGGACCTAAGGACCTTAACATCAACCCTCATGAGACCTCATGTCTGGAAATACTGACTCCTTAAAAATCCCAAGTTCCCATTTTCCTGTGCTATAGAAGTTGTCTCAGTCTTTTTTTTTTTTTTTTTGAGATAGGATCTCAATTAGTAGTTCAGGCTGGCCCTGAGATTAGCCCTCAAACTCACAGCAATCCTCTTGTCTCTGCCCCACAAGTGTTGGGATTATAGGTGTGGGCTACCACGCCCAGGGTTGTGGTATGTGGTCCTGATTGCTGGTGGCCGTGAGTCTCCAATCCTGGCATTGTATGTGGTTACCGGGGATTGAACCTAGGCTCTTGTGCTTGCAAGGCAGGCACTGGAACCACTGAGCTAAATCCCCAGCCCAGAAGTTGTTTCAGTTTTGCCCTTCAAAGGGTCAGATGGGCCCTCAGCTGCATTCCAGCCATGCTGAGAATGAACCATAAAACTGAGTCTGGAAGTCAGATTAAAAATTTATGGAACAAGAAGGCAAACACAAACTGTTGTGTGCAGATAAAAATGTCCTCTGGGAGCTTTCCACAAACTAGTTAGTAGCAGAGGACAGTACCCTCATTGACTTTCATGATTCCCTTGATGATTTCCAATACACCTACACTTCTCATATATTTTATACTACATTTGGTTCCTGTTTTTTTATTATTATTATTATTTATTATTATTATTATTTAAATACCTGTTTGTTACAGTGAAAAAACTTCTGTTTGAATCTTGGTTCCATCACTTTTTAACTATATGAGAAAATTACTTAATAACAAAGGTTCAATTGATATTTGTTGGCTGGGTGGATTGCTGGGTGGGTAGATGGATGGAATGAACTAATGGTGATCAGGGTGACTTCTAACCCAGCAAGGAAACGGGTGAATCTTGAATCTTGTTTTTCTTAGAGGACAATGAGAAGAACCTGTCTCTTGGTCTCCAGACCCTCCGATCCCTGAAGGTAGGATTGGTGCCACTCCCTTTCTGAGGCAGAGATCCCCAATCCTAGGGAACCTCCCGGCGGGGTCACTGACAATGAGCAATGACTCCCCTTTATTTTCAGTGTATCATAAACTTGGATAAGCACCGCCTGATCATGGGGAAGGCTGACAAGGAAGAGATCCCTTTCGTGGAGACCATTTCTTTGAATGAAGACAAGTGAGTCCGCAGATTGGTCAGGTGAAATCAGTCCATTTGACGTCATGACTGGGTGGGGCGGTTCTCAGAAAGTATGTGGGGTTTTGTTTTTTTGGTACTGGGGATTGTACTCAGAATCTTGTGCTATGAGGCAGGTGCCAGGACCAATGAGCTAAATGCCCCAGCCGAGTATGTGGGTTTTATTCTGCCTTTGGCTTTTCGTCCTAACCTCAATCTATCCCTGCTGCTGTCAGAGTTCACAGTCCCATCATTTAGAATGTGGAGCAACAATACCACATAGAGCCGTGGGGAAAACACACAGCTTTTAAGCCAGTGTTTCACTTGTCTTCAGCCTAGGTCCTTTGGATTTTTATCATTCTTCTGATGTTTCTTTCTCTTTGCAGCACTTCAGAAGCATAACTGCGGCCTGCAGGATGTCTACCTGTGTGCACACACCAGGTTGACGGATTCAGAACCCTGGGTTTGAACCAAATGCAGTAGCTACTTGATGTGGACCAAGTCCTTCCTTCCACTAGATCCTTCAGGGGCTCCTTCCCCACTAGACTCTCTAGACTATAGTTTGTGCGTAGAGATCTTGTCTGGTTACAGCCATTATTTTTTACTTCTTTGATCACTTAATTCGATAGACCCTTTTGACACTGCCAGGTCTCACTTGTGGCCTATTTCTCTGCTTCTTTCAAAAATTTGCTTTTATTAGTCAAACATATAGGCTGCCAAGTTCTATTTCTTCTTAGATACACTGCTTCTTTTCCTGTAGCTAAATATATAATAATAGGAACCTGACTTTTGCCTCCTTTCAGCTGTCTTAAAGAGGTGTAGGAAATATATGTCTTGGTATTAGAATCTCTGCTAATTAATTCATTGACCTGTCAGGTATGAGGTGATCTGAAAGAGCCTGGAGTGGTTACCTAGTCCAAACACTTCACTGAAAGGTTAGAGGCAAGTGTATTATTTAAACTCATATATTAAACAGTGACAGGAGGGACCTAAAAGTCAGAACTGATTTCCAAGCCAGGGCTACTGTGCTGCCTCACTCATGTTCAAGCCTTAACGGGAGAGCAGAGGAGTGAGGCGTGTGGAAGGGTTAGGTTAGGGGGTGGCTGCCAGGAGGGTCGAGTCGCTCTCCTTCCTGTGCGCCAAGCCCCCTAACAGGACCCTACCCAAACTGTTACATTGAGGGCCTTCTTTGGGCCCCAGAAACTGAGGATACAGAGATGAATTGAGATAGTCTTTCACTGTGAACTTCTTGGAGAGGAGGAAGATCTCTGAATATGAATCCTTGTGTGAGACAAATCACTGATGGTTTTAGTAAATAACACAGGCAACCACTGTGAGATGCTGATTCCCCCCAGGATGTAGTCACTGTTTCCACCCAGCTTGTTATATGTCTGACAGAGACTCAAGTATCTGGAAATAGGGGTAGAGAAAGGAAATGAAAAAAGCTAGAGCAAGGTTAGAAGAGAAGGGAGAAGATGGAGTAGAGTCAGTTGGGGGTGGGCTCACCTTGGAAGGCTTTCTGGAACGGAAGCATGGAGTGAAACTTCCAGGCAGGGAACAGAGGATTGGGAAATTCTTTAGCTCTGTGCAGATGCAGGGAAGCTCATCATATTACGAACAATCTTTTATAACTGTCCAGTATTGCCTGACCCTCTCAAAGGACTGGGGAAGTCCTGGCAGTTTTTGTAGTTGTTGCTCTTTGATCGGGTGTCAGTTTAGGCACACTAGTACAGTGGACCTTGACTTACAAACTAGACCAGTTTTCAAGGGCTGATTGTAACTGGACTGTAGGTCAGTACAGATGAGGTCTGGGTGTTTACCTGGGTACATGTTATAGATAACAAGAGGCAGATGAATCTTCCCCTAATCTGATTAGCCCAAGTTGTTCATATGTCAGGCTAGTCATAACTTGAGGGTCCACTGCACCTGTAATAGAATCTCATCTCTAGTTAAGTCATAGAATTGTTTGGATGAGTCAGAAAAATACCCAGCTGTTTTCTTTTAAGATATTCCCGGATCTTTACCTGGTTCATAGCAAAAGTTCTCCTGATGTTTAATGCATCCCACTTTGAACCTTGCCAGGTTATCTTCCCCACTGTTCAGTTACTACCCTTTTAAACATTTCACTATTCAGTTACTACCCTTTTAAACATTTCTTTGAGCCCTGGATTTGGCCTCATAGAAGCTCCTAAAAACTGGGAATTTGGTGACCCCTTTTTGAACACCCAGGTAGTCAGTGGTCAGTGGGTCATTCCATAGGCTTTTTTCCTATAGCCTCACTAATGGAAGCAAAACGAAAAGCCCAGCAAGGCCATGCAGGGTAGGGGAGGCAATCCTATGACTGCCAGCCTTCTGCCTGCCTCCTCCTATGCCCCATTTCCTTACTTAGGAGGACTTGCTCATTTTCACCAAGGCTTCTCCACTCCTCCCCTACCTATCATGGCAACCCTTTGGCTTGCTTCTTATCCTAAGATGGAGCTAAAATTCTTCACCTCTTCCTTCCCTACTTGAGAGTTCTACCCCAAACTTTGATTGCCAGCCACAAGTAAAACATGTTGCAGGTTCCTTATTTGATTCTCTGTGGACCAGGTGAGGCCAGGAACCCTCAGGTTCTGGAAATATGCTCCTGAATCTGGGCCTTTGCACTTAGGATTATATGCCATCATAGCAATGAAAGGCTATTAGTGACCCTTCTGGTCTCTGGAAAATAAGTTAGTGATTTTCCAGCTTGAGAATAAAAACAGATAAGATGAAGTGGGCTTAAATCACTTGTAATTCTCTAACCAAATAATTCTGTTTTAAACCCCAGGCTTGATAGAGTACTTTAAAATGTCTAAAGATAATTATAGGAAGTCTTGAGATTCATTAACCTTCCTATGTTGCCGAGGTGACTGCTTTGATGCCCTCTACCTCCCTGACACTCACTTTTGTGGGCCGGAAAGGCAAAAAGCTGAGGTCAGTTCTTCCCGGAGTCTTGTCTCTCACAGGGTATGGGAGAAAGAGCGTGTGTCCAGGTTACTGTTTTCAGGAATGATACCATCAAGAAGTACCAGACATGTCTAATTCTTAATTAGATGCCCACCTCAAGTACAGGAAGTTTGAAAAATATTTTTATTGTTTGGTATTTCTATGCCTGACTCATTTGAGGAACAAGTATTTTCTGACTTTTCTATTTCCTTGCCCTGCACAGACTCCACCTGGTATGATTTTCTGTTTCTTAGCTCAGAGTGTTCATCCTATAGGTTCCCTGGTACATCAGCTGCCTCACTCTTGTGTAATAGAAATATCTTTCTAGGCGGGGCACATGGGGGAGATGAACTGGATTCCTCTTTCCTTCCGTGGCCAGGCCTCTCTGCAATGGCACTTTATCCGCTCAGTGTTTCTGGCTGTGTTGGGATTATTTGTGAGACTGATGTAACAATAAAGCAAAATCTCCCCTCTTTGTGTTTGTCTGACAGTGTCTGTGTCAGTGCCTAACCTGGAAGGCGGGGGAGCCCAGCCTCAGCCTAACTCGCGTCTTGTTTCTCTCTTAGGGTCTTCTGAGCACAAAACTTTGTGGTTTTTGGTTCCTTCATTCCTACTGGTCCTTCAGCTCCCTCTTAAGGCAAATTAGTGAACCTCACTAAGCCTGGGTTTATAGTCTGGAAAACTAGTAGTACTGAACTCAGTGTCAAATGAAATAGGCCATATACTAACAGAGTTATCACACAGAACTTTACATATGAGTACAGTCTCATGGTGGGTCAGTCAGTATGGGAAAGAGGACTTCTAGGAAATATTTACTTGGCTCAATAAATAACTAAGGAGAGGTTTCAGAAGGAAAATAGTTAACTTTAATATATAGTTAAACCCATGGTCCAAACGGCACTCCAAGTTTATGCATTTTACAGGTAATGCAAACTTAGCTGTTAAGTATTAATATTCTTACTTCTTAGGTTGTGGTTAAACAGTCAACAAACACTATGCTTTAACTCTCGAGAATAGTTGTCTCTAAATAAAAAATAAAAATGCTAAATCCGGGGTGGAAGGAATAGTTATCACAATCTAAAATTGTTTGACTACTCAAAGGGTACTGCTATGGTACCTTAAGTCTTTCTGGCTTATTTTTGTGGTGTATTTATTCAAATTACAACAAAGTGTCAAAGGTTTGCCTGACCTGTCTCTTTAATGAATAATAGAATCTATATTAGTACTAGTTTCAGGAGAACCAAAAAATTTAAGTTCAATTACTCTTTTTCTAAGACACCTTTATATTGGGAGCATGGTATAGGCTCAGTGTATAGGCTCAGTGTGGCATTGACTGAGGCTGCCAGATGCCTGACCAAAATGAGAACAAGGTGGGGCCTTTGCTGTTTTTAAGGTAGTGACTTATTCAGGGGCTCTAGCAACTTGATAGCTACAGGTTTTTCTTTGCAACACTTTTTTTCTCAGTCTCTGATGGACTTATGCCTCATTCAGCAAATCCCTGTCCCCCTAATAACCAGAAGGGATTTTAATCCTGGCACTGTTTTTACTGGAGTCAGAGTAGCCTCAGTATTTGTAATTAATAGAGGAAACCCAACTCTCAAGAGAACTCAGATACTTCAGGCCTGCCAGTGGCCTCAGATAAGAGAAATAGGTTAGGAAGAAGTTTGGTGGATTTAGTAGAGGTGCTTGTGTTTGTCAGAGGAGAGACAGGAGAACAATGAAGTGAGAGGACAAAGGGATTATCTGTAGGATAATCTTAGATAAGGAAATTAACTCTGCTTTAGTCACATCTGGGGATTTTATTAGAAATGTTGGGTTTCTTAGACACACTGAATGACCTTGTACTTGGTAGGGGGAAGATGCTACAGTGATTCTCATCTGGGACTGAGTAATGACATAAAAATTGATTGGTGCTGGGACAGACTGTATGATGAGCAATGACCCTGGTCTGACACTCCTGCAGAAATCCCCCAAAGTGCACATACTCTTCTCTCTGGTACACAGGAATGACTGATGAACAGAAAATACTGTATATGAAACAGGTTTCAATAAGACCAATTGGGGCAGAGGGTATTAGGTCGGAGGAATCGAGGATCCAGCTGTGTATGGCCCATGGAGAACAGAGTTATAGCAATGGCAGGATTCAATATTGGAGGTAAAGTATGAGAGGAAGAGTAGACAATCCTATTTCCCTAGTCCATTCTCCAAGGTCAGGGTTAGTCAGGTTTTCTTCTAAAAGGCGAGATATTTTTGGCTTTGTGGGTCAGTCTTCATTTTGCCTTCTTCTTTCAGTACCAGGAATCAAACCCAGGACCTCGCACTTACCAGGCAGGCATAGCACCTCCCAGCTACATCCCTAACCCCTTGTGTGTCACTCTTTCGCAGCTACTCAGCTTTGCCATTATAGCATAAAATAGCCATGAAAAAGACTTTATATAAGTTTTAAATCTCACAGTATAATATCTAGATTTTTTTCTCCATCATTGAGAATTATAAAAATTATTTTGCACACTGTACAAAAATAGGATTTGGTTGCAAGCTATAGATTACTGTTATGTCCTAAATTACTTCATACTTTTCTATTTTTCCCCTCAAATTCTAACACTTCTTCCTTTCCCATTCCTATTCTGAGATGATGACTTGCTTTCTACTTCATTAATGAAGGAAGGATTTGAGAAAATGTGTGCTAAGTGAATTAACCCAGGCACAAAAAGACAAATACTGTATGATCTTACTTAGATAAGGAATCTAAATCAAATTTTCAGAATCACAGAGTAGAATGGTGGCCACTAGAAGTTGTGGCCTAGAGAGAATAAGGAAATGTTGGTTAGCATGTACAAAGTCTCAGTGGATAGGAGGAGTATACTTTTAAAGATAATGTACAGTATGGTGATTATAGCAAATAATACTGTATTGCATATTTCAAAGTTATTGAATAAATTTCAAATATTCTTACTACAAAAATTTTTAGGGGTGCCAAGCATGTAGCTTAGCAGAACAGCACCTGCCTGGCAAGCACAAGGCCCTGAGTTTGATTCCTGATACCAAAAAGAAAAACGTTTTTGGTACCTGTGCATTTAATATGACTGATATGCTAATTAGCTTGATTTAATCATTCCCATATTGTATACATAGATCATAACATCACTTTGAATCACATTATATAATAATTGTTTGATTTGCAATAAAATTTTAAAAAGGGAAGGTAGACAAAGTGCTGTAGTAAATTTAGAACATGAAATTTTAAAATTCAAAAGCAGAGTTAGAATTGGTAATCTTTCAAGAAAATAAGATTAAAATGAAGAAGAGAGGGTAAAGTTATCCCAGGACAAAAGCTGTGTGAATCCAAAGAACCAGTCCAGAAGGAAGGACAGTGAAGGATTCTGGGATGGTTGTCTTTAATTTAAAAAACAAATGTGGGCCAGGGATTTAGCTCAGTGGTTCCGTGCCTGTCTTGCAAGTGCAAGGACTTGGATTTGATATTCCCCCCTCCCCCAACCACATACAATACTGGGCATGGAGACTCATGCCCAGCAGCAAGCAGCACCACACACCACATACCACAGTGCCGGGCGTGGTGGCTCATGCCTATAATTCCAGCACTCAGGTGGCAGAGGCAGGAGGATTGCTGTGGTGTGAGTTTGAGGCTGAGATCAGAGCCAGTCTGAACTACAAAGAGAGACCCTGTCTCAAACAAAACAAAACAAAAAACCAGATAGGACTACCGCATGTGTCTGAGTGTTTTGAAAGAACTTGGGATAAACTACACATACTTGAGTACTAACCAGTTAGTCTGACGGGAGAAAGAGACAATGGTTAATTTCAAACCAAAGAAAGGAGATGTAATCACGTTATGCTAAAGATCAACAAATGAAGTATATATATATATACCTTTATAATAAAATAATGAATAGCCTTGTTTGATATACATAGATTGAGGGATTGAAGATTCAGAATGGGCTTTAGAGTACTTGTTTTTTACAGCAACAAGTAAAATAGCCCAAACTGAAAAGCATTAGTATATAAACATGCTACTTAAAAATAGGAGATCCCAGCGAGACAGGTTTTTGTTTAAACAGGGACCAGGGATTTAGCTCAGAGGCACCATGCCTGCCTGGCAAGTACAGTCTTGAGTTGGACCTTTGGTATGGAAGGGGAAAAAAATTAAATCATCTTGGGGAGTAGAAATAGAGTGCAGAGGGCTGGAGTAGGGCCTACTTTTTTTTTTTTTTTTTTTTGAGGCAGGGTCTCACTTTGTAGTTCAGGCTGGTCCTGAACTCACTATGTAGCCCAGGCGAGCCTCAAACTCACAGCTAACCTCCTGCCTCTGCCTCTGGAGTCCTGGGATTACATGTGTGAGCCACCAGGCCCGGTGGGCCTACTTCATTTTCATTATAAGTCTAGTGATAATTTCACTTTTAAAAGTGTAAGCATTGATAACATATGATGAATGTAGTATTTAAAATATTAGTATTCAGAGAGGAGGGACTGTTCTCTTTCCCCTAGAAATAGATAATATTCTGGTCCCACCACTGATGTTGCAATGGGCACTAGCGAATGATCACAAGGTACAGCACACTATGTGGCTTTATGGGAGCAGAAACATCATTAACAAGGGCAAAGTACAAGGGGTCATCTTAGCAGATGTTCGTGATAGAGAGAGGGCTCATTTGGGGCATTCCTAGGGTATGCTAAGAAATAGCTGGAAGGATTCTGTGTGTGTGTGTGTGTTCTGCTGTCACCACTGATGAATTCAAGGAAATCACTGATACCATGTATGACTCCAGTTGTTCATCTGGACTGGTGTGGCCTGGAAATTGGATAGAATAAAAAAGGACCATGTAGAGATTTAACTGAGAATCAGAGAAGACTGCAGTTGAAGAGCTCAAACAGCTGGCAAAGCTTTGGTACCAGATACATTTGTCCTAGATACATATATTGTCACTTCAGCTTTCTAATTGTCTGACATCCTCACTTAAATTTAGAGACTTCTTTTGCTTTCTGAACAATCCCTCAACATGGAATTTTTCAGGCCTCACAAAGAAATGACAGGGCCCTGGCCTGGGGGAAGGGAACACTTGGATCTGTGTCACTCAAGGGTAATGAAGAAGGGAAGCCTAGTTACAGGGAAATAAGGAAAAGGACAGGGGGAGAGTGGGTACTAAGGCCCGTCCTGCCTGTAAACAGAATGGTTTCACAGTGATCCCAGGCCTGAGAAGATCTTAGGTCAGAAGTCTTTCCTATCTACTCTGGTGCCCAAGATCGAGATCCCATTTTATACTTTGAGCATCTCAGCATTACCTGATGGTCAGGGGGAAAAATATCAAGCAATGAAGTGGCTGCTTCTTTCAGACCAACTAGGGAAGCTTCTCCCATTTCCTTTGCCCTGCCCCCTCCCCCATTTATTGTGATCTCAGTGTCCAAGTACAAAGATAATATAAGTCCTTTTGTTCAAAGATCTCACAGCACTTTGGTGGAGACTGGGAATGTAAAGGCAGACACATCATAATTCTGCCAAAATGAGCTAAGTTAGGAAAGATCTGCACAAACAGAGGAGAGTTCATTGCCATTGTCAGAGAAGGCTTTCTGACTTACAAGACCCTTGACCAACGGAAAGAGTAATCAGGTGTAAGCAGGACACAGTAAGATGTATTAATCTTTCCAGTTCTGTTGCCTCACTGCAAATTACTTTCATTTGTTGGCAGACATATTCTCCCAAGCCCTCATCTCTGTGCCAGTTCCTCCCTGTCGCCCTTCTTTTCACCTCAGTCTTCATCTTCACTCTCTACTCAGGCGCCTATGTTACAGCCACACTCCACTAATGGTAACCACACTGTGGTCTCCAAAAGTGTTCTCTAAAATAAATAGGAAACTTCCTAGTAGCCATATTTAAGAAGTTAAAACCCCAAAGTAAAAAGGAAATAATTTGCTTGACTGAATATATCCAACATATTTAAACTTCAGTCAGTACACTTAGGAATTTCCATGGTTTGTTTCATGTTTAGTCTTTAAAATTTAGTGTACTGTATATTTTACACTCACAGTATAGCTCCATTCAAACCAGCCACATTCCAAACGTGACTTTACCACAGGTAGTGCTAGGGCAGTCTTTGGCGGGGCTCTAAAATTCTGCCCAGAACTAGCATGTTTGGCCTTTTTCCATTAAACAGCTGGTGCCTCCGAAGTGCTGGTGCACGTCCTAACTACTTGGGAGGCTGAAGTGGGAGGAATCCTGGAGCCCCAAAAGCCGGCAACATAGTGAAAGCCATTCTCAAGTAGATTAAATAAATAAATCCAGATGAGGCCCATCCGACCAGGGCACATTACCATATATTTCCTTTAAGCCTCTGGATACTCATGAAGGCCTTGAAAACAATTCTGGAGGCAGAACAGAAACTGTGTAAGTTTTCAGCCAGAGTAATCACTTCCTTTGGATGCCAGAACTAGACAATGCTAAAACTAATCCCAAACAGCAGTCAGATCCATAGGGCCTTACCAGTAGTACACTTGACCCTAGGGTGTGGAGATTGTCCTCTGGCCAGCAGAATATGCACTACAAAGACTTGAAATTCCACCAACGTGACAACATCTTCACAGAAGTCTGGTAAGACGGCACTCAGCCCTGCTGGTCTGCCTCTGGTTGGGGCGGGTGACACTTGCCATTTGGGACTGCAAAGAGCTAAATATATTTGGTGAAATAGCAAACACCTCCTTGTGTTAGAGCGTAGCCTAGCAGCAGCAAGGGTCACATGGGAGAAAAACACTGAGCAAATTTATTTAGTAATTAAAACATTTTCACAAACCAGGAAAGGTCTTTTAAAATCTATTTCGAGAAGGCGGCAGGAATCATGGCAGTACATTTTGAGGCTAAGGCCCGGGCCCTCATAGTGAGCCAAGAGCCACAGAGCCAGAGAAATAATTTGCTCAGGGTCATTCAGCAAATTTCTATAAGGTGTGATGCGCCCCGCATCTCTTTCATTACCTCCACGTCTCCACTAACTGAAAAATAATGTAATGAAGACATTATGCCACCTCCAAAGTGCTCCTAAAGTACCTCGGAGGAAGACGCTCCCGGAGGAGTGGGCTCTGCGCTTTTCGAGCTGTCTTAACAGGCAAGGCCTCGCTGGGACGCAGCAGCCCCACATCTCCCGGAATCCGGGGCGGAGGTGTGGCTGGAGCCGCTCTGCAGCCAACTCCACTCATGCGGAGCCCGACCCGGGCCTGCCCAGGCCCCGCCGCCGGGGCCCACCTCCCAGCCGCCGGCCGAACCCAGCGCTCGGCCCCAAGCGGAAGCCACACCCACGAGGGCGGCTCACCAAGCTGCTGCAAACTCCGCGGAGCGCGGCGTCTGCGAGGAGCTGGGCGCAAGGTCGGTGCTAGAGTGCCGGAGGCAGCTCCAGCCGCGTCCCCAGGCCCGGCACCCGCACGGCCTGCGCGGCGCGGAACGGGCCGCCGCGGCGGGTCCTAGGCCCGGTCCAAAGGGGCGCCGGAGGCCCCTGACACCCGGAGCTCGCCGGGTCTCCCTGAAGAAGACTCAGCGCAATGGCGGTTCCGAGCGCCTCAAAGCCTCGGTGGGCCTCGGCGTCACCTCCGAGCGGCCCCTCCGGGTCCCGGAGCCGAGGCAAGGCCGCGGAGCGTCGGGACCACGCGGGCCCCGGGCCCTTCGCGCCGGGAACCGTTTCCGGGGCGGATGCGTTTCACCGCTGACCCGGCGCGGCCTGTGACGCGAGGCCCAGGCGGAAGTGCAGGCGGAGGATCCGAGTCGGATCCCGAGCTGGGAGCAGGTCTCCGGGCCGGGGCCGGCTGGGCTCCCGCGATGGCGGCCCTGTGCGGAGGCCTCCTCCGGCTCGGCTCCGTGCTCGGCGTGTCTTGCCTGGCGCTCTCCGCGCTGGTGCAGCTGACAGACGCCGCCAAGGTGAGTCCCGCCCCGCCTTCGCTCCTGACAGGAGCCCCTCCCCTGCCCCGGCCTTGCGGAAACCCCGTCCGCCCCGGCTGCCTCCGAGGCGCCCCCCTAGCCTTCCTCACGCCCGACAACAGCCCCCCACCGCGCGGCCCTGGCAGCCCCAGCCTCCCCAAGTCCTTAGCCGGCAGCCCTCGCCCTCAGCCCTGACAGCCGGACTCTCCGCCTGGCACCCAGCCCTAGCCTGCCACAGCTGCTCCACCGCGGGCACTTCCCTTTCCACGTCCGACGGCACCTGCTTCAGACTTACAATCTCCCCAGCTCCGGGAGTCTTGCCTTTCCACCTGTGAGCTCCACAGGCTACCCTGCCCGCCACCACCCTGCCCGCCACCACCCGCACAGGTTCCACAGGTCCTAACCAAATGACAGGAAGCCCTCATCACAGGAGTGTCTCCTTTTAGGAACTCGCCTCAGAGCAGATTCCTTTCCCTTTGTGGAGACTTTCCTGTTCTGCCAGCCTCCTTCTCAATTCTACCCACAGAATATCTGTCACTAGCTTAAATTCTCACTTCCTTCAGGGACCTGTTGTCCACCCTCTTACCTTCTCTTTTCCCCACAATTTTCTGGTTAAAGGAAGAACCAGACCATAGGACAGGTGAACTTTTGGCCTTTTCCCCAGGTCTATTTCTTAACCCTTCTGTACTCATGCTGTTCTGTAGTGTCCCTGATTTCCGGATTTACCCGGCCCCATGCATACTTGGGCTTATTTGATGAGCTAACTCATTATTGGGCAAAACAGAAGGAATTCACATGAATGTGTTGGGGGACATAGAATGACATCGCATTTCTTAAAAACTAGCTTTAACCTATAATGTTTTAAGATATAGGAGCTGAAAAAAGCAGGTTATAGGGAGACAGATGCTTTTGCAGTTCTTTTCAAATACTTCCCGGTCTCCCACCAACTATTTTCCTAACTTTCAAAACATTGCTGGCACTCCCTGAATATTGTCCATCATCACTTTATGTACTACCTCATGATCTTGTATTTGTCAGTCACTCCTTGTTAGGGTGTGGCCTAGTAGGCAGGAACCATGTCCTATGCTTATCTGAAGGCACCGCATTGAGTACA
>PVIR01035625.1:0-16446 GCA_004026965.1 Petromus typicus | reverse complement strand
AAAAAAAAAACTTGTGAAATCAGGGGAAGAGAACGCAGTCAATATGGGAAGCAGGGAAAGAGGACAAAGCCAGAACCCCTGCAACAAGTCCCAGTCCTCCATGAGTCAGGCAGCAAAAGGATTAATAATCAACAAACAATAAAATTGAAACCTAGAGGAAAAGGCTGAGTGCAGGCTCGACCTTTGCCACTTTGGGCAGCAGAAGACAAAATACCTGAGGTCACCACATCTTCATTTGGGACCAAATTTTCACACCCACAATGTTGGTATGCATAAGGCAAGACAGATGCTGGCAATCAGGTAGACACAATTCTTCTAACACAGGGCAGATGTCCGCAGTAATCCCTGTAGTTGAACATCCGAACATGTCTCCGCTAGGGACCACTGGAGTCCCTGCCGCCACCAGATGCAAAGACAAAGGCCAACCTCCAAGTCTGTCTGCGGCTCCCCAAAACTGACTGGGTTTCTTTTCTTGCTATGCCATCTAATGTGTTACACTGGGAAATACCACAAATAGTTCTAATTCCTTTTCTTATTCTGTACAATGAGATTGTATTTTTCAAATTATATTTACTTTTTGTACATTTACTCCATCTAAGCTCTCTCAATAGATGATGATAAGCCAGAGAACACAAGAGAAAAATTGTGTTTATATTTTTTACATTTTCTAGTACCAAAAGCAATAAAAGAATGAAGTCATATATATACTGTATGTGATGGAGACATCGATTTTAGAAATGGAACTAAAAACAGAATCTGAAGATAGAACATAATAGAGGTTACTGTTAAAAATATATATTTAAGGTAGACTTCATTGAGGTGAAAATTGTGCAGCTCCCCAAGTGTCTGCAGTGCTGAAATTCCAGGCAGACAAGAGCAGGTACAAATGACCTGAGGCAGGCATGCACTGGGTATCTGTAGAATGTCCAAGGTAGCAATGAGGCTGGTACATGAGGAGCAAAGGCCAGAGTGGGAGGTGCTGGTGTTGCATATGATGCAGACAGTGCTCTTTGGCCTAACCTGGGTGGTGAGCATGCATTTCATCATTTTCATGCCGGATACAAACATTAAATCAGTATATACTCTGTGGCATAGGTTAATTCTGTATTTTATCTTGAAATATAAAAACTTGGAAGATAAATTGGAACTAGTAAATACTGGGATTTTGTTGTTGTTATTTGAAATTGGAAGATCTATTTTGATATTATTTGAAATGATACGGAGTAGAAAAAATTATTTAAAAAAAATGTCCACAGCACACATTGTTTCTGGGCTGATGTGTGCTGGTAAGAAGTCCAAAACAATTAATTTATGGAAAGCCCAGAGCAGTGTGAGTATTTACAAGGATGCAATACATTCACATTTATTTCTGACTCATTTACAGTTTTTGAGATTTGGGGATAGACAGTAATGAAGGCAGGGAAAGTCAGAGAGAACATGGATTCTTAGAGAAGGTAGATTTGAATGTGTGGTGAGGTGTGAGGAAAGGCAGAGGTTGAGATGACTCTTGATTTCTGAGCTTCCTAACAGAAAAAAAAGCCAGCTGGCCGTGCATACGCCAGCTCACTGGAGTGCATTCCACTGTATTAACAGTGAGTTCAGATTTTAATGAGGAATGCCAGAGTCTCTTTAAAAACTCGCTTTAATTTTTTCCTATAACTTGTTTATTAGTGTATGTTTCCAGTGTATGATATTTACATTCTTCTTAGGAAATGGGTGCCTATGTTTGGGATTTCTTAATTTATTTTTTATTCTGTTCTCCCTTCTTATTTTCCTTGTTCTCCAAACCCTTTTTTCATATGCTTTGTTTCATATTCATATTACAATGATTGTATTCATTATCAGTAATTGATACATGTACATGATACACCTTAAATCTTTTCATATCTGTTTCCCTTTCTTCCTTTCACCTGAGAAATACAAATATATAATTATCATATACTCCATAACATGGAATTTACAAAATATTTACCTTCCTATTTCCCTTTTTAAATCTTTTATTTTGAGTTTATTGTATAAGAGAAAATATATGACACACTGCTGTGTCTGATTCCCTTCATTTAATACTTTTTTTTTTTTTTTTTTTTTTTTTTTTTTTTTTTTTTTTTTTTTTTTAGTTTTTCTGTTTTTGAGACAGGCTTTCACTTTGTAGTTCAGGCTGGTCCTAAACTCAGCCTTGAACTCAGAGATTCTCCTGCCTCTGCCTCCTTAGTTCTGGGATTACAAGCATGAGCCACCACACCTGGAACTGTGGGATGTGGTACTAATTGCTGGTGGGTGTGAATCATCCTACTAGTCATTTTTGTATGTGGTTACCAGGGACCTTGCACTTTCAAGGCAGGCACCAAAACCACTGAGCTAAATCTTCAACCATTTAACATGATGTTTAAGATGAGTCCATTTTCTTACAAATGTTTCGAATATATTCTTTACAACTGAGTAATATTCCATTATAAATAAATATCACATTTTCTTTATCCATTCATTTGCTGATGAACATATCAGCTGCTTGTACAATTCTGTTAGTATAAATTGGGGAGTTGTAAAAATTAGTATGCAGGCACTGCTGTAATATGGTGTCTTTAACTCTTTTAAGAAGATGCTTAGGAGTGGAATAGAATGAAACAGAATTTCTATCTATCGAATAGAATTTCTGTAGATCAAATAGAATTTCTATTTTTATTTTGGGGGTAATCTACATACTGATTTCTATCATATTTATACCAATTTACCTTCCAATTGCTAATGCAAGAAGTTTTCTGTTTCCTCATCAACATTTGTTAATTTTGATTTTTTGGTGATTGTCATTTTGTCCAGAGTCAGATGAAATCTCCTCTAATGGCCAAGAACATTGAACAATTTCTCCTGTACTTACTGGCTACTTGCATTTCTTCTGAGAAGTGTCACTGCATTCAGTTACCTGTTTCTTGATTGGGTATTTTGTTTGGGGTATATCTAGTTCTTTTTTTTTAGCTCTTTGTATATTCCAGGTGTTAGTCTTCTGACTGAGGTATATCTGGCAATATTTTCCTATTCCATAAGTTTGCTCTACTCTTTTTGGCTGTTTCCTTTGCTATAGAGAAGCTTTTTAATCTGGTAAAATCCTATTTGTGGACTCCTGCTGTTATTCTTGTGCAACTGGAGTTCTGTTCAGAAAATCCTTGCCTATAGTTATGACTTTATGAGTATTACCTACCTTATCTCACAGTAAGTTAAGTGTTTATGTCTCAATACTTAAATCTTGGACTCAGATTCTAGTTTAGTACAGGCTAAGTGATATATGTCTAAATTCAATTTTCTGCATGTAGGTAGTAAGTTTCCCCAGCACCCTTTATTAAACAGGCTATTTTTCCTCCAGTTTATATTTGGCTCCTTTTTCAACTATCAAGTGGCAGAATGTGTCTGGAGTTGTTTCTGCATCCTCTATTTTGTTTCATCGATCCATATACCTGTTTCTTTGCTAATATCATGATGTTGTTATCACTGTAGCTTTGTACCACAGTTTGAAGACAGGTTTTGTAATGTCTCCTGCTTGCTCTTGTTACCAAAAGCTGCTTTTGCTATTTTGTATCTCTGCTGCCTCCATATGACTTTGGAATTATTTTCTTTAGTTTGGTGAGGAATGGTGTAGATATTCTGATTATAATTACATTAACTCTTTATATCAATCTGGAAGTATGATTATTTTTACAGTACAAGTTCTGCCTATCTATGAATAGGAGAAATGTTTCCATTTCCTGATGTTCTCTTCTGTCTCCTTTTTTACAGTTCTGTAGGATAAATTGAAGACATGTGTCTTTTCTTGTTTACTTTAATTGTTTAATTTTGATTGATGGTTTTTTTGTATGATTTTATTTTTCTAATTTCATTTTAAGAGCACACAAACATGACTTTTATGTGTTCATTTGGTATGCTTCCAAATTGTCTAGTTTTGTTATTTATTGTATGAGTGTTTTGTTTGAATTTGGGGTTACCTAATATAGAAGACTGTGTCATCTCTAAATAATGACAATTTAAGTGCTAATTTCACAACATAGCCCTTTTATTTCTTTTGCTTATCTACTTTCTCTGGCTAATGCTTCAGGGACTGTGCTGGGAAGGAAGGCAGACAGCGGGCATTCTTGTTTTGTCCTTGATTTTAGAAGAAAAGTTTTCAGTTTTCCCCAATTCAGTATGATGTTGATTGCTGGTTTATCATAAATTCCTTCTTATTATATATTATGTTCTATTTTATTATATTGTACTGGGGGTTTAAGCCAAATATAGTGAAAAGAGATTGATTGTAGTAGATATGAAGGTCTTTTTAGTTAGATTCTTCCTTCTACTGACATGTTTATGGCTTCATTTGATCAGATAGCATCTGCCCACTCAGCTGTTGAATTTAAATGGTCTGGAGCCCATAATTGTATTGTCAGTGAACATTAGGTGTTACAACAGCATCAACACATCAAACATATAATACTAATATGTATTAATTCTTGGATTTAAATTTTTGCTTTTGAGTACTGTTACAGTCAGTATTATATTGTTATTATTACTTAGGCTGAGGTGGGGGGAAAGGAAAGGAAGATACTGAGGGATGGTTGAAAGATGGGCTTAATAAAAGAGGTAGACCGAAGATAAAATATTTTGGAGGCCTATAGTTGGTTAAAAGGTAAGCTCTGAGGGGTTTATCAAAAGATTTGTAGGGGTAACAGCCAGATGCAGAGGGCAGTGTGGTTCTAGAATAAGGGAAATTGTCAATAGATGTTGATATTTTTGTGTATGTACAAAGCTGAGAAGAGGCAGGGACAAACAAGGGCATAGGTAAAATCAGGCAGAGCAAAAATAATACAATAGGGAAGACAGAAGTATAATATGAGAGAAGGTAAGATAGAGAGACAGAAAGAAGAGGAAGAGAAAAGAGAGGGAGCCAGAGAGGAGAGAAAAGGAAAGAGTATAGGAAAAAACTTAGAAGAATTTAAAAATTAGGCAAAAGAAGTAAAAATTAAAATTCATTTTGATAGATGAGCAAGACTTGAAAAGGAATGAAAAAGTGCAAAGAAAACAACTACATCAAAACAAAAGGGAAAAAGAGAGAAAGAGGAGAGAGAGAGGGAGAGAGAGAGAGGGAGAGAGAGAGGGAGAGAGAGAGAGAGAGAGAGAGAGAGAGAGAGAGAGAGAGAGAGAGAGAGAGAGAGAGAGAGAGAGAGAGAGAGAGAGAGAGAGAGAGAGAGAGAGAGAGAGAGAGAGAGAGAGAGAGGGAGAGAGAGAGAGAGAGAGAGAGAGAGAGAGAGAGAGAGAGAGAGAGAGAGAGAGAGAGAGAGAGAGAGAGAGAGAGAGAGAGAGAGAGAGAGAGAGGGAGAGAGAGAGAGAGACAGAGGAAAAGAGGGGCAGAGCACCAAACAAATCAAGAACAAAAGTCAAAGGAAAGACGAAATTCGGTGACATCCCAGATCCGACGTCCCAGAACAAACACACATACATTTGCCACGTGGCTGCTGCGTCTGAAAGCCGGAGGGTCCGTGCAGCTCCCTTTGTGCCAGTGTCGTTCTGCAGGCAACAGCTGCTGTTTGCCATCTGTCTGTACAGTCCTGCCTGCACGTGGGGAGGTTATGTCTGCTTCTTGGGACCCACCTCCATGACGCACGCTGTGCTTTGGGAGTTATGAACAGATTTTTTTGTTTACATCTCATGGTCCAAGCACCTCAGTTATTCTGAGAGGACAAGGCCGTAGGACGATTTTCTAACACCAACATTGCATTCAGTTCCTGCCAGTATCCTATGACTCCCTTGTGCTTGGGGAGCTTCGAGTTCTCCGCATTGCTCACAATTTTTCCATCTAGCTTGTCACCTGAAGTTCTCTGCTCCAGCTTGCCCTCCCCTTTGTTTCCTTTGTGCTGAAATCCTGAACCAATGTTTTCTTGAGAATTCACCTTTGGTGGAGTACCCAGGCTTTGCATAGAGTTCTTCACACCCAGCCCAGCAAACTGGTGGCTTCCGTTTAGGATTCCTTCTCACCCAGATATTTCCAGTCTTCGTGGAAACAACTGGAAAGTACTCATTCTGAATCAGTTATTCCCCTCTGACTTCCGTTGTGTTGTCCTCAGCGGGTCCCTGATGGCGGTTGTAGCCAGTGCGTGTTGCCTCTTCTAGCTTCTTTCTGCCTAGAATGTGTGGGCAGTTCCCTTGCCCCGGATGAGCTCTGGAGAGAATGCTGCTGGGCTGTAGTGTCCCCAAGGTTTGGAGTGATGACAAGAAAGGGCCAAACGGTGGCAGTCTGGACTCAGAGTCGGGCCTCTGTGCTGGTTATGTGTTCCCTCCAACTACAAGGGACACTCTGCTCTTGTCTGCTCCCTTGTCAGGGGTCACATGCAGACGAGCCCTTCCCCTCGGCAGTGATCCAGATACTTGGTGGAATTACATGTAGCATCTTTCAGGTCTTTATCTGTTTCAGGTTATGACTTCCCTTTCCTTTTCGCAGTGCCTATGTTTTCAGTGAATCTTCTCTGAGCACCTCCATTGCTTTATGTTTCTAGTAAGATATACTGGATATTTTCTTTGTGTATTGGCATCAGCACATCTGTAGGACTTCAGCCAGCTTCTGAGGAAGGCTCATCTGAGTACCATGGAACTTACATTTAATCTTGGACCAGGGAGGGTGGACGGATCAGGTAAAAGTGTCCTGATACTCTTTCTAAATGTTCTGACTTCCTTCTTTTACATCTGATAATTAAGAACTTGTGTTTTGGTAGGGAATGTGACCTCAGAGCTAGACGTAAATACCCAGGGGGATTTAAAGACTATTATACAGAGACTCTGTGCTTGACATCAGCCAGTTTTGGTTCTAGGAGATGTACAGATTAGCTTGCGAATGGGAGGGGACTGATAGCTGGTTAGTCTTACTTGGCTGTTGGAAGCAGTCTGCTAGGTACAAAACCGGAAGTAGTCACTCACCTGGGAGTGACGCAGAATTACAGAAATGTGAGAAGTTACAGGATGATAATTACCGTAATTTATTTTTGTGTTAGCTGATATTAAAACTTCTTATTAACTATCAATACTAATATTTTCCTAAAGGTGAGAAAACTTTATGATAAAAATTTTTTTAAGGAAAATTGCCTTACTATAAAATATGCCACATCCCATTTGCAGCTCACTGTATTCTAGAGCTATCAGTCTTATGAAGCAGTACCCTATAAGGGTACCCTAGGGTAGCCTGTTGTGTACCCTATAAGCTCCCCTGATAACTTTTATATTGCTTGTCTGCTGCCTGAGGAGGAGGGCAAAATACCATTTTAATGTGATGTTTTCATCCAGGAGACTAGACCTGTTTATTGCAACAGTCTTATTTCTTACTCTAGGGCAATGTTTATCAGATATGAAAAAGAAAATGAGAAGGATTTGCTTTTCTTCCCAAGGGAAAAAAAAAAGAGGAAAGATGGAAGGGGAAAAGAAAATGGGAAATAAATACTGAATGTGTGACTGACTAATGGAGGTTGGTGTAGTTCCTTGGTAAAAGACGGCTAAAATATCCTTTAAAAAACAAGAAGATCAAGCAAAATGCCAAACTTTGTGTTTATGTTTTGTGATGAATATTATAATTGTGTAATTTCTAATTTCTAAAATATATCAATTTGGAAACAAATTATTAAAAAATCATTAGTTATTTTGAGGTTGTACTAGTAGAAGAGAGAGATTCTCAAATGCAGTAAGATTAGTGTTTTAATAAAAGAGACACTATGTCAAGAAAGAGCCATGCATCCAGTGACAACACTGTCCACAAGGAGCATGTCGAAGTTCCATCAATTCACCACACAAGAACTAGCTGGCCCATGAGTTGATCTTGGAGAGTTAGCTTCCAGTACTGGGATATAATAAGTTTCACTTGTTTAAGCCAGGTCTGTTTTAGTACTTTGTTTTTGGAGTCCCAGCAAACTAAGGTCTTTATTTATTTATGTATTTATTTTATTTTTATGCTTTATCGGTATATTACATATACACATCATGATTGCACTCCATAATGGGGATTTGTACCAGTATAAGACACAATTTAATTCTCATTTTGTCCCATAGCCCTACCCACCCTACCACCCCCCCATATACATAAAGTTTGTTTCCTTACTTTTTTGTTACAATCTCAACATTTTCCCCCTTCTTCCTATTTTAAATTGAGCATTTTCTATTTCACAATATATAACATACAATGCTAGGACTCATTTACATCTTTATTTTCTCATACCAGAGAAAAGATGCGATATGTACCTATCTGTGCCCTATTTATTTCATTTATGAGGATATCCTCAAGGTATGTCCATTTAAGTATAAATGATTCAAACTTATCATTTTTTATGGCAGAGTAATACTCCATTCTAGACTAAACTGCAAATCTATCATTTGGGGAAAAAAATGGGAAGGAGAAAAGGACTGAGCAGAAAGCATGCCATTGGGCATTGTTATGAGAATAACAGGCCAAAGTCCTGGTTGATGATGATGTATGTAGAAAAGACATCTGATTGAGATCAGCAGTTGGCAAACTGACCTCTAGACAAATTCTAGCCTCTGGACTATTTTTATATGGCTATAAAAATTTTAAAATCATTTTGAAAAAGAGAAAAGATAAAGGAAGAAAAGTAAAAGAAATGTGAAAAGAAGGAAGAAGAAAAGGAAATGAGGGAGAAAGAAGAGGAAGTTAGAGGAGTTTAAACAGAAACCATATGAAGTCTGTGACACCTAAAATATTTACTATCTTTTTCCTAAGAAAACTGTTTACGAGCCGTGAGTATTAGGATGTTCTTCATGATACCAGAGAAGGTGGCTCGAGGGAATTTGTGAATCCACAGATCTTCCTGCACTTAGACGCAGACTTGCTAGCCTTGCTGCATCATGCAGCAAAGGCTGTGAGTGGTCAGTTCTCTCCCTTATGAAGCGAAAGACTTAGAATCATTAAGTACAATGGGTCTGGCTTTTCCTACTGCCATACATGATTTTAGTACAAGCTTCATTTATTTTCCCTTCCTCATGAATGGGTTGGGTGTATGTGTTTCAAGGCAGATATGGTTCAGATTCCAGCTATGCATGTGGAAGGAATGGCAGCCATTATCCAGGCCAGCCCACTCAGAAATCTTCCTCAGCCCTTGTGCAAGTTTAATTGATATATTTGAAGAAATTCTTAGTATTAAAAAATAGGCTAAGAAGAAAATATTAGAAACTATCAAAAGAAATAATACACTTGAAAAAACAGGCATATCTGGTAAATTTTATTTTTTTTTTTAGGTTTTTTGAGACAGGGTCTCACTTTGTGGTTCAGGCTGGCCCTGAGCTCAGCCTCAAACTCACATCACAGCAATCCTCCTGCCTCTGCCTCTCGAGTGCTGGGATTACAGGCATGAGCCACCATGCCCGGCACTATGGTATGTGGTGCTGGTTGCTGCTGGACGTGAGTTTCCGGAGCCACTGAGCTAACTCCCCAGCCCTGGCAAATTTTAAAGTTTATTATAAAACTATACATTTTAAAGAAAAGATACTAAAAGAAAAACAGAGAAGCAGATATGTGGCTTTCCCTAAGAGGGAAAGGTAGAAGCTAGAGTTTGAGCAAAAGAAAGATATTTTGGTTTAGATGAAGCTGCAGGGATGTGAATACAATAGACAAGATCGGAGAATAATATTAGAAACCTAGAAATAGACTCAAGTACATAAATGCAGCCCACACACAGTAAGTTGCTGTGCCCAGTTGTTAATTATCCACTATCACATTTAGGCTTTATCAACTTTTGGTTTAGTTGATCTTTTCCTTCTTATATACTTTCTACACATGGCTGCCAAGATAGAGACAGAATAGATTATTTAATACATGAAATGGGAAAAAAGTTGATTAGTTACTATAAAAAGATATTTTTATTTTAAAATATAAAAATAAAATTCAGATAAAACTCAATTAGTATATAATTAAGAGCTTTAAAAGTCAGTAGCATTGAAATATCTATAAACATTAAGAATGAAAAAATCACAGAGAAAACACATCATGCTTAAAAATCTTAAAAATATGGAAGCTACATATTAATACTGGATCATCAAATATTTCAAGTTTATCATGTTTCAATAAGCAAATTCGGCACTTGGGCTATATGAGTAAACATAGTAGACTAAAAACGGATCAAGAGTGAAGTTTTTTTTTTTTTTTAGGCATTAATTTTAAAATAAGAAACAATTATAAACAAGTAAAATATCTGGTACTTTAAGTGAAAAGAATACCTGAGTGTTGCAGTGAACATAGGTGTTTGCAACTTTAGGAAGTTTAGTCAAAATAAATCTCACTGAAAGAATTACATATGGGAAAAACTTGAGAATAGAGAGACTTAGTTAAGAAGATATCTGGAGAGAGGTTGTTCAGCGCAGAAGAAAAGAGCAGAATGAGGGGTGTACAACAGAGCAAGTGGCAAATATCATGAGGTACTCAGGAAAACAAGATGGCCAAGGGTGGTGAGTGGAGAGTGAGGCACTGAAGAGAAAACCAGTCCAGCCAGGGCAGCCAGTCAGCCAGATAACCATGTGCCTCAGAGTCTCATGGAGAAGTGCAGCTTCCACTGTGACTGAAAAATAGAGCAGACTATTTCCTCAGAGACATTATTCAACTAACATTTTAAAAGAATTACTCATTTAGTGAAATGGAAATAAGCTGCATTGGCCAAGGGCAAAAAGCAAGAACAATTTTCATGGGCTGTAATACTATAACAATTGAAATAAGTAGTAGAAACATAAGGCGAGCCAGGTGAGTTGTCAAGGTGAGAGGAAGCTAGTTATGGATTCTAGATGTTTTGGAGGGAAAAGCATCAACATTTGATCACAAGCTCAATTTACATAAGAGAGAAAAGTAGGAGTGAAAGATGACTTCAAGATTTGTGGATTACTAAAAAGATGGATTTTCAATCTGCAGAAATAGGAAAGAAAGGAGAAAGGCAAAGGGGTAGAACCCAGAAACAGGTTGAAGGGGATCCATTTTAGATGTGTTGGATTTGCAATTTTATTGGGCATTTAAATGATAATGCTGAGGGGACAATTATGTATTCCATGTGAGAACTGAGAGAATTAGAGGTGTAAAAAATGGATATCATAAGCATATAAATATTCTCTGGAAACTAAATGAATAAACCTTGGAGAGTAACAACAGTATGATTCCTATAAATCAAGTAACATGAAGATTAAAGTTGAGTGTATAACTGACAGGTGGTTACTGCTCATTTTAATGACAGCAATGTCAGGGACTTATTGGCCTGAGCTGAATGAGGTGAGACGGCACAAAAGGAGATGAATTAGAAAGATCGAAGACAACACAACTTTTGACAAGTTTTTTCTTCAAAGAGAAGTAAGGAAATGAGACTGAAGGGGTAGATTCCCAGGAAGACTGATTAGAGACAGGTCAAGTAATAGAATAGCTCATTTGATAAGAATGATTCATATATATATATATATATATATATTCATATTCATATAAATATTCATATATATGAATATAAATATTCATATATATATATTTATGAGAGAGAGATCTTGTGTTCTTCAACACTGTATTCCTCTGGGGGGGAGGAACATGGAGTCTCTGGTGATTGTGTGACAAAGGGCTGATTTTGGGTAGATGTTTGGTAAAGTTGCTCCCACTAAAAAGTGGAAGAAGGGAATGAGGGACAGTTCTTCTAGTAGTCAGGATAAATTTGTGGTGGAATCTCTGTGGTTCTCTGCTGTTGGTTTCAATTTGTTCAGTGAATGAAGAAACAAATGGATTGCTGTGGGAATTAAAGTCATAGTGTAACTCAAAAAGGATAGTTTCTCAGGTTTATTGTCATGATAACAAGAATGATACAGAAAATATTCAAAACATGTTAATAATGTAAACAATGATCATTAATAGCACATACTAACTCCATTTCTTGTGTCTAAAAATTGTTAAGGAGAAATATTAAATTTGTCACATCAGAGTCTTGTGTTAAGTCTGAGCCTGAGAGTCAAAGCTAAAGAAAAAATAAATGATTCCTCTTAAATCCATGATTAATCCAGATGGTAACCAAAGATCATAATATCTGTCAGGTTGGACTACACTAGACATAGATTTGGAAGCAAGATGAAGAAACATTTAGAAGAATTAAAGGAAGCAAATTTATGTTTATTCTTGCTTTATATTACCTTCCAGATATGCGTTTTGGGACAACATACTGTTGGCCCAGTGCAGATGTATTTTTCACGTGGCTTTGTCCGATTATTGTGCTGGTTGCAGAGCGGAATGTCCAGTGCTGGCGTTCACATGGACTTACTTTATTATGTACTCTGCAAAACAACTTGAGTCAGATGATTACTGGTAATGGCCTGGAGAGTTACTTTTTAATGCTCATTAATAAACCTTTTATCAGATTCCTAAATGACTTTACAATTTGTCCAAACACTATGTGAAAGGGGACTTTTTGAAGTTTAAAGTAATTTCATAATTTCAAAGAGGTAGTTCATATGAGAAAATTATTTCATAATTATAGTGAATTAAAATGAATTTTATGAGTCAAAACAATTACTTTAAAAATAATTTAAATATAGTTGAAGTTAAAAAGATGAATCTTTTAAGCATTTATTTTCTGGTAACATGTATTGCTTAGTGACTAACAACTACATTCTCTTTTGGTAGAATCTTGACCTACATCTCTTTAATAACAATTGTTAATAGTTGCTGTTTTTTTTAGTTAGCTATTGAGCATTCTTAATTGTTTCTTTTGACTTTTCTAGCTGTAGAGCAATGTGACTTTGAAAAATGGTGGTTAATATAAAAACTTGTACATTTAAATATGTTTCAATTTCCCTTTGCCTTTATTTTTATATGCACCTAATTACCACAAACAAGTGACTCTTCACCTCAAATGATCCAATTCTTCTTTTGAAAAGAGAAGTGTATCAGGTTGTACAACATGCACTATAAAACATATGTCCCTATGTTTGTGTTTTTCATAAGCGTTCACTCTTTTCCAAACTTTTGAAATTTAAAAAGCAAAATAATAAGTATTTTTTATTTCCTACTCAGTTCACATTTCTAATTCTCAAGAAAGTAAGTAATAACCCAGGCCGAACATTGAGTTTCTGACGGATGGCAGAGAATTAGTTCATCATAATTAAGTATTAACTGAAATATAAATTGGATAGACATGGAATCCTCTGTCACTCTGGGAAAATCAGCCTGTTGTTCATTTCACGTCTTCAACAGGCTGAATGAAGCTTGTTCATATTGAGGCAGGGAATCAGCCTTACTTAAGCCCATCAATGCAAATTCCATCAAAACAAAAATGAAAATAATGTACTCTCACAGAAACATCCAGAACAAGTTTTTACCACATATCTAAACATTGTGGTCTAGTTTATTTTATACATGAAAATAACTCTTATATCCCCCAGATTAGTGGTATTTGCAGAGAACTTCAACAATGCTAAGACCCTTTTAGGCAGTGAAAGGGCCTAAGGATGAGTTTCTAGGCTGTATCTAAAAGATGTGGTAAAAATATTAAAAAATAAGGAGCCTATCTTCCCTGACTCAACAGATTCACACAGATGTGGAAACTCAGGTTAGACATTACTCAAAATCTTATCATGTAGAATAACAGTATAATATTATTCAATTTATGATGGAATATCTTATAACTTTCTACATCACTGAGTGTTTGTTAAAAATATAAAATTGTCACCTATATGTTTAACAACATAAATTATAAAATGATTAATCACTATAAATGATAAACCATAGGTATAGAAAAATGCATTGATATTTAAGTTTAGTCCTGTTCTTCAACATAATAGTATTACTAATCTTAAGATTAGAAATATATTTTAAGGTAATAAACACTAGTAATTAGTATGATTAATTCTGAGTCATAATGCAATTTATTCCCAGAGTATTTAAAAAATACTCACATACTCTTCTAACACATAGGAATATGGTTACTTTGTTAAAAGGAAGAAAAATGTTCTAAATATTATTTAAGTATCTAGAAATTACAACCGTGATTTATTTTTCTGTTAGTGATTTCACATTATATCCTATCCACGTACTAACTCTGCAGCCTTGCATAATTCAGGAGCTCTTGGGCCTTCATCCATCACCCAGTAATTGTGCTGCACAGTTACTGGGGCCGCAGTACGGTAGAAGATGGCAGTGATCCAATTAAATGGGAGCTCAGGGTCCAGTTTCCAGATGCAGTCTGAATGGACCTCCGGAACTCAGAAATTACTCTCTCCATTTCTAGCTGCTGCACATATTGCTGCTGATGCAGGACAATGTTAGCAAGTTAAGGAAAAGAAGGCAAAAGCTACACTGCAAAATGCGGGGGAAAATTCGCTACCGCACTCTTCCTTCATTTAATTTTAAAAATCAAGAAATTCCTGGACAGAACAGAGGATGTCAGACAAAAGAACTGTCAAACCTTTCTTTGAAGAGAATGGAATATTTTTTCTAAAAGTTTTATAATTTCAGGTTTTATGTTGAAGTCGGTAAACCATTTAAGATGATTGTTATACACTGATTATGTCTGCCCCCAAATTCTTACTCTAAATTTCTAATCTCTAGTACTTCCAAAAGATTTTACTTGAAAATAAAGACTTTAAAGTGGCAGGGAAAATAACCTGAGTTTCTGTGTTTGGGCCTCACCTCAAGACAATGCTATTCCTATAAGGAGACTTGCACACACACGCAGGCAAGGCCATTTGAGGACACAGTGAAAAAACAAACGTTTGTCCCACCCGGAGAGTAGCCTCAGGATGAAGGAAAGCCTGCCGATAACCAGACCTTCCACATCCAGCCTCCACAAATGTGAGATGATAAATTTCTTTGTTTAAGATGCTTGGTCAGTGGTACATTGTTATGACACTACTAGAAAGTGAATATAGGTACTGTTGCTGAGCACAGTTTACAAAGAAGGTTTTAGGCAGAAACGCCTTAGGGCTTATTAAACTTCTTATTAAAATGAGTGTGCCTGTATGTGATATATCTTGATTCTTCTCAATGATGAATGTGATCATAATGTATACCTAAAATGTACCAATAAGCTCAATTAAAAAAAAATGGAGTTGCTGTGTCTAGGAAACCTGGACTTGGCTCACTGATGACATAGAAGTTTGTGGAAGAACCAGATAGAGATCGAAAGCTTCGAAGCAGAGTTAGTACTTTAGTAAAGTGAGCTTGCAAGACAGAAAGCTGCCTCCTTTTAGAGAGATAGGCAGGGCTGCCTAAAGGAGCCACCGCTGTGAGTGTGCTTGGATGTGTTGGTTTCATAGAGGTCTGGCCTAATCTTTCCCTAGCCCGACATACTTACTACTTGATTGATTGATCAGCTCAGTACTATGGAAAATGGGGAAGGATCTTCGGGATCTTTCTACATTCCTGGGTTAGGTCTTTTATTTTTTTATTTTTTATTTTTTAACTTTAGAAAAGTTAGCTCTATTGGGTATAGCACAAATAGCAAGTGTCTGCAGGGTACAACATAAAGAGGAAATGTGACTGCAGACTCTAGCTTTCATTTCTGGGCTGTAAGGTCCTTTCAGCTGTTTGTCCCAATTCCTCCTGGGGACGAGGGGTCTTGGCTCCTCCATATAGTCTTTCTTTCCCTACAGATGCACTTTGAGACTCTACTGTTGAGTGAAATGAAAAATAAGTAACATTTCCACCAGCAATGCAAAAGGGTCCATTTTTCCCTGAGGCCTCCTCATCAACAGACAAATGCATAAAGAAAATATTTTGATACACAATTGAATACTACCCTGCCATAAAGAAGGATACACTAGAGTCATTTGTGGGAAAATGAATGTACTCTGAGACCACAGTGAGAAGTGAAATTGATCAGACATTTTAAATATGGCAAAAACATTGTGTGAATTCTCTTTTATGAGAAATTCAAATATAATCAAAGAGCAAAATAAATGATAGATAATAGGAAACAGAGAGATAGATATTTTGCAAAAGGGAACGTGACCAACAGAGTGACCAGGAAGAGAGAAAGGAGATGGAGAAGAGAATGAAGATGTTCTACATGCACCAGCTCTCCAACGGTATGCACTGAATTGTGTACTAATAAAAATAAAAAGTAAAAAAAAGTGAATTTCCATATTTTTATTTCTTATTTGTGATCTTAGTAATACAGAATAGAACAGTGATGATCCTTTTGAAGTATTAGTATACAGAAGTAATGTATCTTGATCATTTTTGATTCTTTTAACTTCTCTCTTCCCAACCTGACAGAACTGAACCATTGTGCACCCAAAGGAACTGTTTTATAAAAGTGATTTTATTGGGATATTTTATATATACATCATGATCACACTCAACATTGGAAATTTGTACCATTATATGATACAGCTTAATTTTCATTTTTCCCCATTCATTTCCCCACATTATGATTACCCATCCTGCTATATACATAAATTTACTTTTTTTTCTTTTTTTTT